>JAVTVY010028706.1:0-13070 GCA_036873755.1 Hanleya hanleyi
TACTGCTTGGGAGCGCTATATGTACTGTAATGTTTTACAGGATTGCTGTGTTTAGCCCTACGTTTGGTGCCTCGCTGTGATACCACTCTAAACACAAAAAACCCATTCATATATCATATATCAAAATAAATGTATCTATCTCAGGAACATTTTCATTCCAGAACATAGAACGTTCGGAAAACAATTGCATAACTGACCTGTCATTTCCGCAACAACAACAACAACATCCAAATGTAATCTGATTTTCGACAATATACACCAAGTTCTCCTGATGGCTGGGGTTATCCACTACGCAAATGAGACGGTTATATTCACTACGACTCAGTTAAGTAACTCCAGTAGTTTTTCCCCATTGCCAGCTCGTTTGCAGTGCAATAAGTCGTCTGCTACAGAGACAAAAATGGCACCTAAATGATACACCTCGTTCCCATGCGCATGATGTCACCAATTTACCACTAAGTTTCATAAAAAAAATTCTAAATTCATCCATTCTGATTTTCTATCCATCTTTAGGCTAAATTTATATCAATACAATCTAAACAAATGGCATTTTCAATTTTACATGTCTGTGCTGGGGGAATTCCACTGCGTGACCCTTACAGCATTGGGAAACGTTTTTTCTACGAAACAGTGCAATGCCTCCATTTGAGAATAGCGGAAAAATTATTTAAGCTACGAATAAATGAAATGAAACAATAACATTTAGCTATGATATTATCCAATAATAAAAAGCCGAGCATTCAGTGCGAGATATTATTTAATGTGGGATATTCTTACATCAACCTGCCTTTGCTACAAGTATATGGTTACCACTGAAGAACAATCTGTCAATTCGCAAATTTGGGTGATTTTCATCTGAGAATAACGGGAAAACTATTGAAGCTAGGCTGAAAGGATTAATATATTTCCGACAGAGCTGCTCCACGACAATATAATACGATAAACTGCAAGGCTGTACCTTTCATAGTTATAGCCGGTACAAGATGTGTTCTGTGATGTGTTCCGTTTTTGATAAAATTCAAGATGGCGGCCAAACCACGCGACCTTGGAGCAAAAATTTTGCATATTCGTGATCGCCATATCGCAATGAATATATGTAGTCACTTTCCCCATCCAAATCCATTATTTGAAAATCCGACAATTTTGATTGGTCAATGGAGGCCATTTTGTTTTACGCAGCAAATTTTCAAATAGGATTTTGAGAGTCCCAGATCCATCGAACATGTGTGCCAAGTTTCGAATTAATCGGTTTAGCGATTCAGGACAAAATTCAAAGACTTTCGGCTAAATCCAAGATGGCCGCCAGAGCTTTTGGCCAATCGGCTTCATTGGGGGATATGCATCAGTTCCCATATGGGCCAATCACCATGTGAAGTTTCAGCGACATCGGTGTATCGGTGTTCACTGTACGAGTGTCACAAAATCTGGCGGAAGACAGAATACCAATAACAAAAGGTGACCAGCCATACTGGCTTTGTCCCCTAATAAAAATCCGTAATCCAGCATTCCTTCTCTAAAAAACTAAAACAAAATAATCACAGTCTCATCAGTGAAGATGTGATCGACTCTGCCTGTGGGTCCCTCGAAAGAGTTGACCGAGTATTGACCTGCTCAAAATGCTTACAGCTGATCCATCATATCAATACGCTAAGGACAAGTATGACGGTAAACTGGAACGAAGAGAACCAGACGATGTTACGACCATGCACAACAACTAAGTATTAGTTCATTTTATAAATACAAAAGTCATACAACAAAATGAGTAAAACTCAGATTATATAATATTAATATAATGAAATTATAGATTTGAACAAAGTGACACAATGTTGCAACAAATATTCAGCTAATACCACTTCGTCTTACACCGAGACCACCGATTATTTAGCGCTGAATTGCTTGACAAAATACATGTCTCCTAACATGAAGTATCAATATACAACTGAGTCGGAGAAGCGGCCTCGTGACTGCGCCTTCGTTGTACAATAATAGTCATCCAATAATTACGTAAGGGAACAGACCGGCTATGGAAGCGTAGATTTGTGAAAAATAATCTACACCCTTGACAACAAAAAAGACTAAAAACACTCGCAACTGTCGATTCTTGAGAAAGAATCGCCTTTTCGATTCTTTTTCAGATATCTACATTTACTCGTGCTTTCTCCAATACAGAACAACTTTTCAACAAAATATCTGTAGGCCTACCTCTTTTTCTGTGGATTTTATGTGTCAAACAGGCCTATACCACTATTTTCTTCATATTCTGTGATAAATGTCGGACACTGACGGCGAAATAAGATTTTCCAAGAATGTACAGTTGCGAGTGTTTTCTCCTACTTAAACGATAGCTTCTTTTCTTGTGATGGGTGTAGATTATTTTTTACGAATCTACACTTCCATAGCCGGTCTGTTCCTTTACGTAATTGGGTGACTATGAGCACACCAAAGGTGCAGTGAACGGGCCGCTTCTCCGATTCAGTGGTATATTGCTACTTCTTTTAAGCAACCATGGATTTTGTCAAGAAATTCAGCGCTAAATAATCGGTGGTCTGGGTGTAAGACCAAGTGGTATAATTTTTTCCCCATTTTGTTGCATGGCTTTTGTATTTATAAAATGAACTAATTATTTAGCTGTTCGGAACATCGCCTGGTTCTCTTCGCTCTAGTTTATGTGGCTCAATTATTAATCATGTTAATATATTTTTCTTACCGTCATGCTTGTCTGACCGAATTGTATTGATATGATGTATCAGCTGTAAGCAATTTGAGCAGGTCAATACTAGGTCAACTGTTTTGAGGGGACTCTTATGCTTATGCTCGGCCGCAGTGTCGATCACATCGATCACTGATAAGACCGTCTGCATTGTGATTGTCTTGTGTTTGTTGCTTTGTTCCTAGATTGGACAACAACCAAGGATTTACTCTGTTGAAGCTGCTCCTTTTGTTTTGAATTTCCGATGTGCATTTACCGGGAAGTTCGTCATATAATTATCTTCAAACCGGGAACACCGTGTGCAATAAGGAGATAGTCATTTCCCCTGTTTTCCCCAACATTTTTCCCCCGTCATACCCCCCCTCCCTGCTTTTCCCCATATTTACTGTCATATATGTTGCCAGGGTTAAGATTTAGGTAATTCCAGTAAAATAATGCCAATTTTTATTTATCATAAACTGTTACAGGAAAGACAAATGTTGTTTTTTTTAATGTAATTCCATCAATAAATTATTTGATCTTTTCCAGCGCTAAGTATGGATAATAAATAAATAAATAAATAAATAAATAAATAACAATGAGTGATTAGTAGGAGATATAAATAGATTTAAAAAATTATTAAAAATTAAATTATTTTCTTCACAGATATATCTTTAAGTAGTCTTAGATAGGCACAAATTTTACCAACCAATAAAAGTAACAGAATTATTTGAATGGCACAATTATAATTGATAGGTAGATAGATTAAGCTTCTTAAATTATTATATATTTATTAGCCTCCTATTGATTGGAGATTAACTGGTACGGGTGAGTTTATGATTAATTTTCAATAATTTTTTAAATCTATTTATATCTCCTACTAATCACTCATTGTTATTTATTATTTATTTATTTATTTATTTATTATCCATACTTAGCGCTGGAAAAGATCAAATAATTTATTGATGGAATTACATTAAAAAAAAACAACATTTGTCTTTCCTGTAACAGTTTATGATAAATAAAAATTGGCATTATTTTACTGGAAGAAAAAATTACCTAAATATTTAACCCACAACAGCTATATGGACAAGTAAATATAAGGGGGGGAATATGACAGGGGGGGAATATGTCCAGGGGGGGAATATGACAGGGGGGGAAAATGACAGGGGGGGAACATGACAGGGGGGGGAAATGACAGGGGGGGAAAATGACCTACATTCGTGCAATACAGCTTGTTGAGTAGCTTTACCAGTTTTAACAAGGTTCCCTCATGTAGTCACTTTTTTTGTTTTCCTTGCATGACGAGTAGGCATTTACCAGCAAGTGCTTTTTTCGCTTTTCGAGTTGTGGTGTGCTTTCCCAGAGGTGTTGCACATTTAACACAGCACACGACTCTTCACTATTGCGCAATGGAAAAGTTCACAATTCTCGTGTGTACTAAATGAACGCAAGGACTATGCGTGAAAATAATATTCTAAAAAAAATAATCTAGTTGCTGAATAGTGTGACGTCACAACTACCGTTTAATCCTTTTTTTTTTTTGCTTTTCCGAACATGAACATTTTCGTTGCGTGCAATAAACATGGCTAATGTTGTCATTGGTTCCAGCTAATGACATTTTCTGATACATGAAAACCATTTCTAAGCCAAACCAGTTTGATTTTATCCGATGTGTATATGAAGCTTATCACAGAATTATTATGTGTCAATGATGTATATTTCTCTTGCATATGAATATAATACTTTGCGTCTTCTCCAATTTTGCAGTATCTCCTACATTGTCCAGGAAAATTAGATCAATAGAAATTGCTGTGAATACCATTTATACTAACCTGGGTCGTAGCATACCGGGCATCTGAATCTGTCGACTTCTCAGTGGACGGGCTTTTCGTTTTTGTGTGTAGTCCACGGGGAGATTCGGCACAGTGATACCTAATTAATAAATGCGTCTCGATTTCTGCGTCTCCTCTACGAAAGCCGAAAGGGGACTTCTGACTTTCGACTACTGAATTCCGACTTGGGACATTTTTCGTTTATAAGGTATGAAGGGTGTGTGTGGGGGGGGGGGGAGTAATGTCACACTCAAGGTTGTTTCACTCATATGGTGACAGTGTGAATGGTGGAGGAATCCGAAGTACCCAGAGAGAACCACCGCCCGTCGGCAAGTAACTGGTAAACTTTCACACATGCACCAGCTGGGCTCGAGCCCGTGCCGGTTTAGTGCCCAGCTAACAGAACGATGTCGGATCAACGTCGGCAATGGTCGGCACTCTCGCCGTCGGAATGCCGACTATTTGTCAACGTTGGTATTGCGTCGGGGATATCGCCGTTTGTTTGCCAACGTTGTACCGACATTGGTAAATTGACGAGTATGTATAGTCAGTTTTACAACGTCGGCATAACGTTGTGAAATCGACGGTGTCTTTCCGACTCCTATCCGATGTCGTTAAGGTGGTCCTCCACAGTTTCGTAGTAATGGCCCCTCTTTCATAATACGATAGACTGCCCTTGTTCTGCTACATCATAATTCTTCTTGTCTTCTTAACAGCTTATATCTATAATGCCATCCTATTCAGCATTATCAACGCTGCAAACGAGTACGTACAAATCGAGTGCTGGCTTCGTCTACACGCTGATCGGGATCATGCATTCTCGTCTCGCGAGACTCCCTACTGCGAGAAAGAGTCTCACGTGTAAATGGGAGCCATCCCCCCAAAATTTGGGGGGTGAGTAGGCGGCGTATGATTTTCACCGTCTGTATCCGGCTTGTCATTGATCTGCTGACTCCGCCGAGTTAGAAGCGAATTGCTAAACATAATGTGGGCTATATAATTGGAAAATGACTCTTTCCGTTTCGGAGCATATCAATCGCGAACAAATTATTGTCGGTATGTATACTTGGCCGTGAAAGCGAGTTATCTAATACAGGAAGTAGTTCGCACAGTTCCGATCCATTCTCAAAGAGAGCCGTGTCTACCGCACGACGGTACATCTTCGGAAAATTTAGTACCTATGCCAGGTTCTTAGCGTGACATGTACTTGATCAGGGCAAGGCAGTTGCAGCATTTCTGTTCTTCATTCACTACATAGTACTGTTCACACGCCCTATGATATGTACTTTGTTGCTATCATTATGCAAGTTTTGTTGTTAAAAAAATAAAACTGAACGTTGAACTTTACTTATGGCCTACTCGTTTGAAGCAGCAGACATAAATTTAGTTGACCTAGATTCTGCATTGAAGATCAACCATTGAAACGCGGAAAACAACGAATTACGTCAATTATACCGTATTTTCGCCTGCATGTTGTCTGATCGTACTATTCTTGTTTATCTGATGATGCTAAACAATAATGATCTTGTGATCTTTGGGTTAGGTCATAAATTTTCTGAAGATGTACCATTTTGCGTGTCTACCCGCGGGAGAATAGTCCCGGTCGAGCGAGTGATGTCATGCTGCCTCGCTTTGAGATTGGAGATTCAAAAATGTCACCAGTTCACATGAGAGTCGCTTTGGTCTCCCGCGGGTAGACACGGCTCTCTTTGAGAATGCGGGATCATGGAGTAAAGTTTGTCCTGCCTCAGTTATGCCCCTTGGGTATGCCTAAAAATCGGGACTCATTTACGGGAAGAAAATCTGACAAAAAACGGCAAGGTTGACACCCACTTTTATTTGCCTTTTTAAGTTGAGACCGGACCAGGGAACGTGAGTTAGAAGTTTATATTGAAATCGCTCTTACAGATTTTTCTAGAAATTGAGCCGAATTTGACCATTTTTCGACATTTTTAAGGGGTTTTCTAGGAAAAATGAAGCAAGCATGGAGGAGAATGTTCGAGTTTAATTTTTCTATAACATACATGTAGCAGTGTTATATCTTAAAATAATAGTTTCATCATGCTCTTTCAGAAAATATATACATATAAGTGATTTGGGTTGAAGGTTTTACGACAACTGGTGGCCGAAAAACGGACCCATAGTCTATTCCATGCCGAATGGAAGAATCTCTGGAGTGCACCCTAAACAGATATTTGCCCAACATTCACCAGCACCACGTACTACCGACGCAAATTGATGTATTATGTATGCGTGACTTAATAATATAGTATAACCCTGATATAAATTGGCAATATACAAAAACATTTTGATATGCCAATGAATCTCTAGTGAAAATAATTTATATCGAAGATTGCCTCGTCTTTCAAACCGATCGGCAACGAAGTGTTTTCCCGCGCACAATCGCTGCCATATTGGATCGTCTGCATGTTCTCAAGTGTGCGGCAGGCATTGAGGCAAGCAGTCTCGACGTACCGTACGTCCTCTCGTCGGCTACCGCATCTCTCGTCATCATCATTGTGTATCAGCAGCTTATCAATAACTTCAGGTAAGTTTTCATAGCATATTCATGTCTTACAGTATGAGAATTTGTAAACTAAATTTGCTCAAATGTACCATGTGAAATGTCGACCGTCGAAAACTGGGATCGGTCTCACCTTTTACAGGTTGAATTCGAACAACCTCGGTCAGCCTTCGCGGTAACCTGATCATCAATCAAGATACTTCAAGTAACCTAATAAATAGCTAAAGAATACTCGTAACTTATCGTAGTTTGCTTTTGTTTAAGAAATACAAATTTATCGTAAAATGACTTTGAGATTCAAGAAGCATTATTTATAGGACGTCTTCGTTAAAATCATTAATCGTGGATTATAACCAATAATATAGCCTATGCATATTTGGTGACCAACATCAATCATAATGAATATAATCCTCAGACAAATCTTGAATGCAAAATGATGCCTCTCTTAAATAAACAATGTAAATTAAAAAGTAAATTAGAAAAACAAAAGTTCTATGTGCTTTCAGAGGGTTAAAAAAGGGCTATATGCACAAGTATTTTTTACCTATATTTCAGCAGTCGGTATTTTTCATTATTGCATGACATGCAAAGTGCAGCTAGAAGCTTTGATTCTGTATATACTCTTTCTTTCGCATTTTTCCTTTTCACAGGGGCGTCGGAGCACGAAAGTCGGGGGGGGGGAGGGGGCTGGACTCTATATGGACTGGTGCTAAAATAGGACTTATAACGTTGCAGATTCAAAAAGTGGGGGGGGGGTGCCATTGTCACTTAACTGGTTGTTTAGCATGACCTTGATTATTTAAATACACATGCTAGATGTTATAATTTTTTATTATTAATGATTAAATTGCGAATCACTTATATATGAATTTGAAGAAAATGGGTGAGTTTTGTTCATGATTCTGTAAATCCCTCAACCATTTTAATGATTTGCTCTCAAAATATAGATGAGGCCTGTCATGCTAAACAACCAATCAAGTGACAATAGCCTTGATCGTTACTAAATATATTGCAATACCTGTTTATTGGACTAACTCTACTTGATAGTGATACACACATGCTTCACCATAAAACACACAAAAAAGAAAGCATTTCTAAACTTTGATATTTATGATTTCTATGATTCACATTGGCTGAGTGGCTGTTTGAAAGCCCATCACCCAATCAGAGATCAGCATGACAGTCAAAGTTAACTTACAACTTCAGAAAAAACAAAACCGTTCAACTTCACACTTGCCAGAGCTACATGGCGTTTGATTGTAAACATCACATCAGCCACAAACTGTAAACTACTATGATATTAATATCTAAAGTAGTTTAAAACTCTTTGCTACTTGCTGATAGTCTCGTTTGTCAGCCTTGTATGTTCGGATAAATGCATGCGAGAGGATTTTGTTATAGACAGTCTTTTTTTGAAGCAATATATTTGCATGTAGCTTAATTGAAACCCCGCTAAATATATATATTTTCAGAAAGCCCATACTTTAATTAATCTGTCCTTCAAAATATCTGCCCATTTGTGTCTAAAATAAAACCAGACCAGGCGAGAAAATAAAATAAACAAAAAAAAAATCTCTGATTTCGACAACATTACCGTGAGTGTATGTCCCAGCCAAATGATAGTTTCCATAAAAAATCTCTTCACGATTCGCCCAATTCAACCGGACGATCGTGCTAAAATACCAGTGCATCGTCCGTGTGGGTTTTAATCCGACATATAAATCCGAGAAACCCTTTATTTCCATTGTAAATCCAACAGTCGGCTCGCTAAAGTTTCAACGGAGCCATTTTCTATGGCGAGAAATTCAACCGGCACTGAAGACCGACACACAGACAGGCAGCCGGCCAATCGCTGCCATTGTCTCACACGTCTCAACTAATCGGCTTCGCGATACTAACAGAGCCCGGTCGAGGTCAATTTGGTCACGCTATCAAACAATGATGACATCTCTATCCAATCAAATCCTTCGTTATCCAATCCTATCCAATCAAATCACTCATCACAGGTCGAAAGACCCGGAAATGACCTTTAAAATGAAACCAATATCTCTAACATTCTACCGCGGGAAATGGAATTTCGATAGCGTTGAAAATGGTCAAAAAACGACAAATTCTTCGCCGATTTTCTCAATTTTCACCACAAGGAAGGTACGTCTTCAATAAAATAAACTTGTTATACGTTTATTGCATGATTTACAATAAAATTTGAACGTATATTGTCGACTATTTCCTTGTCCAACGATGTGGACTACCGACGACCTCTCACTTGACGAACATTTTACTGTGCGGCGATTTTTTTACGTGGTGGTGATTTGCAGCCGGTTTCGGCCGTTATGGGTATATGATGCCGGCCGGTTTTGGCCGGTATAAGTACGAAAGGGTTAACAATAATATAGCCATTTACCTTCAGCTAATCATGCATATATATACGACTGTAGTATCTTGTTATGAGCACTGCTGAACTAGGCTTCAATGATGATAGCATGACACCACCTCATTCCCAAATATATATTTTCTTGATGAATTAGTGCTAACATACTATTTTTGCAGAAGTGTTGAGGAAATCAGAGATGAAAATTGCAGATTGTGAAGAAAGGATTAAATCCTGGCTAAATCCTTCAATACAGACTGTGATGAAGGTAGGAAGGAGGCGGCAGAGAAGAAAAAAAGGTTTGTGATTTTCTCTGTACCGTATGATGAAAAGACAGCCTTTCGTACTTATTAGTCTCATGACATACGCTACCTGTACACCTTATAAATGTTTATTGCGTACACTCTCAGAAATATTCAGGGCATAAACCTTAAGTCCAGGGATAATTTCATGAAAACCAGGTATATCAACCATGAATTAAAGCTAAATTACCTGAATTTTATGGGATTTTACATCCCTGAATAGGGTCGGGAACTTACTAATCAGCCCTGAATTTCAGCCAAAATCCCTGAAATTGTGTTGTGGATATACAACCTGATCAATTCAGGACTTTTACCTCACTCTCAGAATATTCAGGGAATAATCCTGAATAGATCAGGCTGCTCAACTCAATTTCAGGGATTTTACCTGAAAATCCAGGGATAATTACCTGAATCTCAGAAAAAGGAGATCCCTGAATGAGAGGATTTTCCCTGAAATTCAGGCAAATTTACCACTCTGATTAGTAAGTTCCCGACCCTATGCAGGTACGTAAAATCCCCTAAAATTCAGATAATTTAGCTTTAATTCATGGATGATATACCTGAATTTCAGGAAATTATCCCTGGCTTTCAGGTACATGTAGAAACCATGAAATTGAGTTATGGATGTGCAACCTGATCTATTCAGGATCATTCCCTGAATATTCCGGAGTAATTTCTGATAATAAAATTAAACTTGTCTCAAAAGAAATTTGCTCACCCTGTGATATAGCAGAGAATCTGGTATCCAGTGTAACTTTTGCTGCCAATGTAGAGTACTATCACTATTCTGATTTTAGCTAATAACTTACTCGATGAAATTTTGCACATATGTAATTCAGGTTTATAATGTTATACGGTTGTATTTAACTGAAAATTGCAACAGCAAACATGTTACAATATTTCAGTGATGCTGCACCGTATTGAAGCCCCTTAACACTTCTTCTTCATGTAAATATTGATCCATGTATTTGTTTTCCATTTGTTCCTAGCTGCTGAAAGCCGGAACAGACCAATGATGCTGAAGACGCAGACGGGGAAGCCATTGGAACTGAAACCATTGAATAGACAGAAAACTCGCGGTAATGAACATTATTATACCGGTACCACCTTTCGGTTGACGAGGTCCTAAAATGTGATTACAATTTCCTTTCATCAATTCATACATTGTCCGCAGCAGAATTCTATCTTTTTAGATCAATAGGTCAAATATTGGGTCATTTAGGCCAAACAATCTTCAAAAATGGAAATATCTTCCATGTTACGCATTCCAAAGACAGCGGTCGAAATAACGCCTGTGTACTTGTCGCCGACAAGTAATTTTTTCAAGTGACAACTAAATTAAAATGCCACCTGTCGCCGCAACAAGTAACTATTCTGTAATAAAAATGCTGAACTGAGATCTAATACAAGCCTAAAACTACTGAATTGTGTTTCTTGAAACAGTTGTTGAGTTGTTTTATTCTAAATCGGAGATTCCATTCACTTCGTCGACGTCCATTACTTTGTAGTCGGTCCCGTCAGACTCCCTACCACCAGAACTTGATTAAAAGCTACTACATGTATATGAGTGGTCAGATTTCTTCAGTCCATCCAATCACAGCAGGACTTACACGGCAAGTTGGCGTGAAATGGCAAATATATGCTCCTCAGAAATTGAAGAGCGCGTCCTCCGTGTTATTCTTATTATACTACGGGCGATAACTCTTGTCAATATTTAAATTAAGTCTCGTATCCTAGCAACTCCCGTCATCCGTGTACAGCTGATTTTTTAAATCGAAAGATATGTTGAAGCAAATCAAATGAAATAGAATCAATGAAATGGACCGCTACTTGAAAAGAAAACATACGGAGTCTGAAGAGAGAAATGCGCCGACCGGCGAGTCAAGAAGTGAGGACAGTGAGGAAGCGGAAGACGTCGAGTCTGTCACTGTAGTACCTGTAACGTCTCCCGTCTCGTCGAAAAAAACCCGTCGTGTGTTCAAATTTTCCAATTCATGAAAAAATGGAAGGGACTGGCTCCAATACGACGATAGTGCGGCGAAAATGTTCTGCTCAGTGTGTAAAACATATGCCGGACGTTCTAACAATACATTTGTGACTGGGTGCGATTCTTGACGTATTGACAACATTCGAGCCCATGAAACGAGCTCAATACACAAAATAAACATAACAGCCAGCTTCAATTCGAAGAAGTCCCCCGTTGATCGACCAATTGTCAAATCAATTTTGAACATGGACCAGCGTGAACAAGAACTGATGGAAAAACTTTTCAGAACTGCCTTTTACATTGGTATCAATGAAAGACCGTACACTGACTTTCCAGCTTTGACAGAGCTTCAACAAAAAAACTTTGAAAACGAAAGTAAAGGCATTGCTGTCAATAAACATTACAACAATGACAAGGAGGCACGCAGTTTTATAAAATACATTGCTAAATGTGAAAGGGATGCAACCATTGATTTGATCAACAGTTCAGAGTTCATTTCAGTAGCCATCGATGGTTCGACAGATAGCGCGAACATTGAAGAAGAGCGTTTTTGTTGTCTGCTATTTAGATAAGAACTCTGAGCCACATATCCAGTTCATTAGAATTAAACCAATCCAAGGTCGTGCCACAGCCGAAGGTCTTGAACAATGCTTTTTCATACTTTTGATGTGATGGGAATTGATGTTAAGTCAAGTTGTGTACAACTAGCTACAGATGGGCCATCTGTCATGAAAAACTTATGCACATTGGTCAAAAACAAAATAACCTGGCTATTAACTTTCCACTGTGCCAATCATAGATTGGAGTTGGCATTCAAAGATGCTATAAAGTCTATCCCCCTGCACACTGACATACATGAACTACTGAATGGGTTGTATTATTTCTATGACAATAGCAACTTGCAAGCACGGATGTTGACTGCCACTGGTGAACTTTTAAATATTAAGACTTTAACTCACTCAGTTGCCAAGGGTACCAGGTGGGTTGCACACCAGGAACGGGCTATAGAGGCCCTTAACAGAAACTACGCAGCCAATGTAGCACAACTGCAAGAGTGTCATCAAGACACAACCCAACGCACAGAAACCCGAGCTAAGGCAGCGGGTCTCAGGGACAAACTACTAGATGAGAATATCATAGTGTTCATATTCGCCATTGTCAAATGTCTGTTAGCAATTATGTCGTGCTTGAGTTGTCTGTTGCAGGGAAGTGATGTCAGCATTGACACTTTAGTATCCACTGTTCGTCGCGCAAGATCAAAACTTGATACCTTCAGCTGTGCCGATGTGGCTAGCAGGTACAGGCCGGGAGAATAACATCAATGGAAAAGTTTTCAGAGATGTAGAGCTCAAGGAAAAGAGA
>JAVTVY010028707.1:0-120688 GCA_036873755.1 Hanleya hanleyi
CGCGACTTAAGGCTGTAACGGATTTTGGGTTCATCGTGAGCCTAGTGTCATTGTATCATTTACTTCACCCACTACACGGCCTGACACAAAACCTTCAAGGGCGAACCATCGACATAGTGAAGGCTTACCAGCACATCGATGAAACGGTGTCCAGTTTGAAAGCCGTGCGAGCTGACATTGACAACCAGTTTCACACCATTTACATCCAGGCCACGAGGATCGCCGATAAGGTGTCCGTGACGCCCGGTATGCCCCGTATTGCCAGACGACAGATCCACCGCATGAACCAGCCTGCTGACAACCCGGAGGAATATTATCGCAGAACTGTCGCAATCTGCCTCCTTGACGCAATCATCACAGAAATGGAAACGAGGTTCGATAAAATGTCACAGAGAGCTGCAAAGCTATTATGTCTGGTACCATCAGTATACTGCGACAAAAATGTCACCTCCAGCGCAATCAAAGAAGCTGTAGAGATGTACAGGTCCGATTTGCCGAGTCCTGACCTGATAGAGATTGAACTCCGATGCTGGCAACACAAGTGGGAGAAAGTAGCAGAACAGAATCGGCCAGATTCCTTGGCTAAAGCTATAAGGAAATGTGATGAAAATTTCCCAAACCTTGCTGTCCTCCTCCAGATTGCTTGTACTCATGGCGTCACATCCGCCGAATGTGAGCGTTCCTTCTCAACGATGCGTCGTCTCCGGCATTATCTTCGCGCAACAATGGGTTCACCACGACTTTCCGCTTTGGCGCTCATGAACACACACTATGGTCATAACGTGGATTACGAAAGAGCTGTAGCTCTGTTCATGAGACTCCACCCTCGACGGATACAGCAGGCGAATTTACTATTCGATTAACCATCAACACTAACTCGTGTTTATTTTTTCTTCTGTTCGATGCGTGTGACTTTGATAATGAAGCACCGGCAGCCTCGGTCTATCGTTTGCGAAGTGCAAAACGGGTAATAAACTGAATATTGTGTATGTTAGCTTTGCTGAAGGCTATATATACTACATTCCTGATATTTCATTTCCGGAATATATACTATAGTTTCCTTGTTTCTTCTAGTCAGTATTTTACCATGGCCACGTTTTAATTTCCAGAATGAGGAGTGTTCTCCGTTTCATTTTTCTAGTCAGTATTTCACCATGGCCACGAGATATATTCTACACAGTATTATTGTGATATTGTCAGCAAAAGTTTAATGCTCAGTCACGAAATGCCATATGGATCGTTCAGGGATATGATGACGTTTAGATTTAACCATTTTAACATGGTTAACCTACGAGGTATATCGGCCCGAAGCATTATTATTGTGTTTTCAAGATAACAAAGAGAATAAAATATAATACTGATATTTGACAACTGATGTGTTAATTTAATTGTTGGAAATGCTCAGAATGCATCTCAGGCCATCTAAGGTCCCAGAGCTGTATAATATGACCCTAAATCTACATACATTATGTTCAGATTTATTTCCGGGAAAACGCTTAGAACGCATCTCCGGCGATCTAGGACCCCAGAGCTTCCGGGGCCTAGGCGGCCCCTGGACCCTCGCCTAAAGTGCTATGATAATCGACCCCCCCTTGAAAAATCCTAGCGACGCGCATGAGTTGTACAGCAATATTAGGAAGAACGCATGTTTATGGACATTTCTGATCATTTAGCTTCTCGTCACACTCTTCTACATTATTGTAGTAAGCCTAAGGTTACTTACATATTGTGCCACAATTTTGTAACTGTTTTCATTTTCTGGATTGTTAATTATATAAAATCTTCAATTGAACCGTCTGGTCTTTTGTTGTAGTTTTGTTTGACCACCGTTTGGCTGCAGATTAGCTATGCTGTCTTCTTCTGTCTCTGTTTAGAGAGCAATCATATATTCCTGAGCAATCATAACATCAGACATGTCAGACCTGCTTGCGCAAAATTTATTACCCTATTTCTTCAAAAGAGTTTAACGGCCTTATTAGACTTCATGACAACTGAGGCTATACATATTGTGGCCTAGATATGTTATTTATCCAAAGAAATGAAAAGATAGCATGCAGTTCTTTGTACCATTGTTATATTAATTTCCCGCGAAGCTCACCATTTCTCTCTCTCTCACAAGAGTTTATGTCTTTGACATCAGCTTTTAATCTCCTTTCTTTTAAATTCCTTTGTTTTGAGGTTTGTCACATTGTCGACTGTATTTTTAAATGTCTCAACTGCAAGTTTGTACAAGTTTCTTATATGTCTAAATTGAATGCCCCTTCGACACTGTCCGTGCAGGTCCCAAACATCCCATTATGCAGCCCATTGATTATTTACGTATTTAAATACTTCAACGCCTAAATTCTTTATCAATCAGACATGATTCCGCTGAGCGAACTCCCGTTTTACAATGCTGACATAGATGTTGATTCCACTCTGAACGCACACCATGATAGACTTTTAGATGGCTTTGAATATATGTGTTTCAACCCAATACAATTAAATTACCCAGAAAGCTCTACATATGTAACCGATGACACAGAAGGTGAACTTTCCCACTGGGAGAATATCAGCTCGCACCAGTCTAATTACTATTTTGAAGATCAATTTGAATCTTTTATAACTTCTAATTCTATCTCCGACAAGAAATGCCTTTCTACACTGCATATTAATGCCAGGAGCCTAAAAAACATTTCAGTGAAGTCTTAGCTCTTATTCATAATTTAAATTTTAATTTTTCCATTATAGGAATATCTGAAAGCTGGCTGGATCCATCCACTGAAACATTATATTCAATTCCTGGTTATCAACCCTTTCCCCTCTCAAGAAACACACAAAAAGGTGGTGGCGTAGTCCTGTATATCAAAGACGAATTTAACGAGTGTAAAATCCGCGAAGACCTTTCTTTCATAGACGAAACAGAACAACATGAATCTCTATTTATTGAGGTGAAAAATAATAATGATACCTACGTAATTGGAATTATCTATCGCCCACCTGGAAAGAATGTTGACAATTTTAACTTAAATTTACTTTCTATGTTAAACAGCCTAAAGCCCGAGAATAAGAAATGCATCATAATGGGAGATTTTAATATCGATCTTATAGTCATCATGGCCCATCCAAAGAGTTTATGGAAATTATGAAATCATTTTACTTTTTCCCCAAAATCACGAAACCCACTAGAGTAAAATCTCATTCCGCTACACTAATTGATAATATATTCACAAATTTTCATGAAGAAGATCTGGGTTCTGGTATTTTACTTTCTGATATCACTGATCACTTTCCTATATTTCGTACGGCAAATTTTCTTCCACCCTTACCCAATCATTCAAAGGCCAGTTCCAAATCTCGCAATATAAACCCTGTCCTAAAAGCGCTGTTTGAAGATAGAATAAAAGAGTTGGATTGGCAGCATGTCATGGACGACAGCGATGCTAACAATGCTATGACCAGTTTCTTGGATACCTTCAATAATATATATAACGAATGTTTTCCAGTAACAATAAAAGATAGACATACTCAAAAAGTTAAAATAATCAAACCATGGATTACCTCATCTTTACTTCGATCAATTCAAGAGAAAAATAGACTATATAAGCTGCATATATCGAAGAAAAAACATGACGTAACCCGAGAATTCAAACTGTATAGAAATAAATTGAACCATACACTTAAACTAGCTAAGAATAAATACTATGAACAGAAATTTAACGAATCTTATAATGATATTAAGGGTACCTGGAAAATTATTAATGGATTACTGGGACGGAAAAAATCCAGCGCTCTCCCAAATGTCTTTAGTTTTAATGGTAGAGACGTAACGGATCCCACTGTAATTGCCACAAATTTCAATAACTATTTCTCCTCAATTGCTTCAGATCTAGCCTCGAAAATTCCACCCTGCCAAAACGATTTCAAAACCTATCTAAATAATTCATATAACAATGATTTCAAATTCGAACCATCTACGCCGACTGAAATCTATGAAATTGTATCTTTATTTAAAAATGGATCGCCTGGTATTGACGATATACGTATGTCACTGATAAAACCGATAGCGCGCTTAATTTCCACTCCCATGTCACACATAATTAACCTCTCCTTTCAAAATGGAAATGTTCCCATGTCACACATAATTAACCTCTCCTTTCAAAATGGAAATGTTCCCACTGACCTTAAGATTGCTAGAATCACTCCCGTCTACAAGTCTGGCAACAAAACTCTAGCTGAAAACTATCGACCAATTTCTGTCCTACCATGCTTTAGCAAAATATTTGAAAAACTTGTGGTTTTAAGGATGGTTAACTATCTAGAAAAGGAGATGATCATCTGCCCAAATCAATTCGGATTCAGATCAAATCACTCAACATTCCATGCTGTTCTATCTCTGTACGATAAACTCATTGCTGCTAAGGAATCAAAACAGTTCAGTATCTCTACATTTTTAGATCTTTCTAAAGCATTCGATACAGTCAACCACGAAATTCTCCTACATAAACTGGACTACTATGGTTTTCGTGGTGTTACAAACAAGTGGTTCCGCAGCTATCTTTCCTCCCGATCCCATTGTGTATGTTACAACGGTACTCTTTCCTTGCTAAATTCTATTAACACTGGTGTTCCTCAAGGATCAATATTAGGTCCCATACTGTTCTTAATATACATAAATGATATCGACATGGCCACATCCGTTCTTGACATTAATCTGTTTGCTGATGACACTAGTGCTACCCTATCTGATTCCGATCCTAAAAGACTTGCTGAAACTATGTCACGTGAATTAGAAAAACTTAAGGATTGGTTATCATGCAATAAACTTTCGTTGAATTTGAAGAAAACTAAATTTATTTTCTTCAAACCGAACAGATCCCCAAATACGTATATCCCGAAGGTAATAATATCTGGTTTCGAAATTGAATCTGTCACTAATTTTAAATTCCTTGGTGTGTACTTTAACGAAAAATTGAACTGGCAGACTCATATCGATGAAATCACCTCTAAAATATCGAGAAACATTGGTGTTATCAGCCACATACGGAACTGTCTTAACAGAAAAACTCTGATTATGCTATACTATTCCTTGTTCTATTCTTATGTATCTTACTGTAACTTGGTGTGGGGAAACACATTTCCGACTCACCTCAAGCCACTTGTGATATTGCAAAAAAGAATTATTCGTATAGTAACGTCCAGTACTAAATATGCACACTCTAATCCCTTAATGAAACAGCTGAATGTCATCCAGCTAAATAAAATAAATGATTACCTGGTATTATCATTTACCCACAGATTTTTTAATAATCCTCTCTCCATCTCAATCAAATATTCAAATTACTTTACAAAACTTTCTGAAGTCCACTGTTATCCAACCCGTCAAGCCAATCTTAATCTTTATAGGCCACGAGTGCTGTCCAACTTATCATTTTATTCAACGAAGTCGAAGGCTCCGCGTATTTGGAACGTCTTGCCTCTGCATTTAAAGTCTTGTCTATCCCAATCACTTTTTAAAGCCCGCCTAAAAGTCTATCTTATATAACACCTCAGTGTATATTGCTTAACAATAAGATTTTCGAAGGTGCATTCAATTTTCTTTTCGTCTTTCATCGACATTGCACTAACTTCCAATGCTGTAGACATGTGACAATTTCCTCTTTTAAGTAAAATCGTTATTATTTACTTAGGCCACCGACCTCAAACAACTTTTTTTTTTAAATTATATTATAATCAGAGCTCAGCAATGTGACTCAGTCTATTCACCATTATATTATTTAATTTTTGTATATTTACTTCCTGCCAATATAATATTATACGTATTAGTATTTGGGATATAACAAGCCCTCTGGGGTTTTATTCCCGCCAATCTCAGTTGTTCAACAATAATCTCTGCATATATATACATACTCTTATATTGTACATACTGTATGGTGATTAAAGATTCATTCATTCAGCTAGTGAAATTTGTCGTCTGGATAATTAGAAGAGATAGGGTATCATGCCTACAGCATGTATATCTGATCTACTTTTGAAAAAATGCGGTAGTCTAATGGTTAGAGCGTCGGCCTCGTAAGCGATAGGCACTGGGTTCGATCCCAGGCCGGGTCATACCTAAGACTTTAAAAAATGGAGCGTGCTGCTTCCTCGCTCACGCTCAGCATTAAGAGGATAGAACGAGGACTTGTTCGCTCGGTGTCAGTATATTGTGACTGAGTGGGGTGTCATGTCTGCCAACGGCATGATATTTCAGTCGGACAACACTATAAAACGGCAGCATTAGATCTACTCTGTTACAAATAGGTACCCCCCCCCCCCCACACACCCACCCCCGTCGTGATATAGCTGCAAATGTTTGGAAAGCGATGTTAACCCCTATTCATTCACTCACTTGAAATATGCTGGTACCACTGCTATTTTGAACAGGAACTACAGGTCAAATTTAAAAGAAGGCATACTTGTAACCATCGTGACCACCGGTATGTAAATGTAGCTGCAATAACTGTAATCCAACTATGGGAGAGAAAAACTAAATAATCCAGACATGAGCTAGCTGTTTATCTTCAAATGCACTAATTCCCCCGGTCCAATGTAACTTAACGGCTAATGGGAGAAAGTTTATATTTTAGGGCAAGGGTGAACTGCACTACTGCACTACTCAAATTGATTATCAACAAAGATTACAATGAAAAATTGGAAAAATATGGTAAACGTTCACAACCTTTCTTGCCGTTGTTGAAATGTGCCTTCCGCCCCAGTTGGCAGCGTGCCAATATTAATGGACGCGCTTATGTGATCTCTCAGAAGGGGGCGCAGGCTTTCTGCCACCTGAGGCTGCATACATGCGTACAAACTTGAGACAGAAATTTACCTCTTTAATAAATATTAATTTACAGCTTTTTCTCATACAATGAAAATTTTTGCCAGTATTTATTTAACTAGGAAGGAAATTTATGTTCACGGTGCTATTGGAAACATTGGCATTTTGGAAAAATCCCCCAAGATGTGATGACTGTGAAACAGATGTGAAATTACAAACATTTGATATCGAGCTACTGTTACATAACGTGGGCACACTTGTTATAGATGTTTTAGAGCCAGCAGTTTGCCATAATTCACTCATTTGCCGCTGCCTCGGAACAGACGGTTTCCGCGCATAGCTTCCGAAACTGGCTTCATTTTTGTGGCCTGTAACCGACATCACATCAATGATAGACACACCCGCCTCATGCAGAACCGTGGCAGTTGTTGATCTCAAACAATGGTTGGTGTAACGGCGACTCAAGTTTGCATCGTTGGCGATATTTGGCGTCAAGTTACCCAGCGTGTTAACTCTTGCTAACTTTAAATTAAATTGAAATTTATTTCAAATGTATTTTACTCGCGTATTTAATTCTTATATGCAAAGCTGACCTTGTTAAACGTTTTTCTTTAGACGTATTTATTAAAAAGACTTGATTAATGAAAAAAACAAACTTGATACCGGTTTATTCAGAAGCTGATTTTTGTTAGATCTAAACGTTTTTTCTTTGGATGTATTTATTTATAAGACTTGATTAATAATATAAAACGAATTTAATACCTTTAAATATCCGTATTCCCCATTTCGTTTGCCTGTCGGTCCCTGGTTCATTTCGTTTGTTAGCCAGATCTCTTAATTTCTCGTCGTCAGTGGAAGAAAATCTACCGTTGTTCAGCTGATCACACTCGTGTTGTGACTCATTTAAAACAGCAAGAAGAGATTTCTCATCTGAGTCTCTCATAAACTCTTTGATCTCCGCTTCTCTAGATAATTCATATCTGAAAGCACGTCTGGTTTCTCCTGTTGATCTGTTGCTTATTGTGTAACACTCGTATGTCCCAATTGGTTTGTAAGTATCTGCGATTATACATTTTCTGCCTTTAAAATAAAGTTCCTACTTGTAGGGTATCCATTCTATTTGTTTATTCGATCGAGACTGTCCTGCCATTTATCACCCGCCCTGTGAAATGGATTCTCCCGAGTGAACACCTGTGCGTGTCAAGATCACTGGTGTAGATTTCACACGTCACAAAATTCTTAACCGTGTTAAATCGTCTAATAATTGCCCGGTTATCAGTGTGTAATAGATGTAAGTGTTATAGAATATCTCACAATGGTGGTATATGCCCTTTCTCTATATACTGCACTGGTACTGGGAGAGGGATGATGTTGAAATGAGGCTCCCTCTTACACTAACACATCAAGAATTTTTTCCCCATCCACCGCTTTTTATTTCAAACACTTGATTGGTGTAGTCACATTACCAATGTAGGCAATTTGATCCACTGAAATACTCATGATGATAAAGTGTGGTCTTATCAGTTGGATTTCTACAAAAAAAATAGACCTTAGAGGTCCACGTCCCCCGCCAGCAGCACCAGTTATGGTGAATTACATCAACCATAACTGATGCTACGGCTGCAGGGGACGTGGACCTCTATGGTCGATTTTTTTGGGGTCAATAATATCCCTTATCATTGAATAGGGGTATGATTTTGGAAATGGAGATATATCTGATGAGTCATGCCTCCGACAGAAACCATGTTACTTCTTATGCAGAAAGTGCAGGTAAATGAATAGCAATCCCAACTGTTCTCTCATCGATGTCAATGCACTCTCCAAGTTTGAAGTGAATCGGTTCAAAAGTTACCGAGTTATTGGTCGGACAAGAAATGTGCAAAGATACAACTGCTGAGATCCAAGATGGGTAATGGCGGTCATCTTGAATTACGCAGGTAACTGAAAAAAGCAATCCCAACCGTCCTCTCGCCAATGTCAAGAAACTCTCGCAGTCTTAAGTCAATCGGTTCCACAGTTCTCGAGTTATTGTCGGACAAGAAATATGTAAAGATATAATCGCTGAAATCCGTTATGGCTGATTGCGGCCATCTTTGATTACGCTGGTAACTGAAAAGCAATTCCAACCGTCCTCTCGCCGATATCAAGACACTCTGCAAGTTTGAATTCGATCGGTTCAAAGGTTCTCGAGTTGTTGATCGGACAAAAAAATATGTAACGGAATAACGGAATTACGGACGCCCGGTGTTTCTAAGTCCCCCCACTAATGTGGCGGGGGACAATAACAGCGACTATGTTAATTAGTTGAAGTGATTGGTGAACTAATTTTTGTAATCAGATTAAGAACCTTACTAAATATACATGTAACAACAATGGAGGATGTTAGCCAAAATCTGTTCATTATAACCCAGAAACTGAAACAAGTTTGAGGTGTTTTGCCATTTGTTAATAAATGTCATGTGGACATTTGAACAAGAGGACAAATCATATGGATTCATTCCACAGCTGATTGTGAAGAAATACATGTAATTCACCAGTTTCTAGCGTGTTACACACAGTTATCATTCAGTAGATCTCATCAAAAATGGATAGTTTAGTACTACTACAGAGTGACTAATCTGTGTAGTTCAGCACCATCATTTGATGGAAACAGTTAATGGTGACTGTCCAGAAGAGCATACATGGAAATCATACATGTCTAATCACCCCATTGGGGAATGGCTATTAATTACCCTTGAGACTCTTCTCGAAGACGTGAGTCCCGTGGAATGTGAATGAAACACACACAAACACACACACAATCTCTCATGATCAGACTAGGCAGAAGTAGCTGTTTTATCAATTTTTATGTACCAGGTATGAGGCTTTTTCGAAACAGTACCGAATAATTGTAATCATGGAAATGTATGATGGAACATTGTGAATAATCGATCCTCATCCACTTTCAGAAATACTTATGATGAGTTCCATAAAAGCCCATAATGGTGGTGTGAGGAAGACAACTCATCATCTCTAGAACTGACACATATGGAAACAGAAACTAAGAGTGGTCAGTCAGATGAGATATGCTCTCTTTGAAAGCATGATTGACAATTAAACATGTAATGTACCAATTGTACATGTTTTATTGGTGAACAACTTGTTTTTCTTAATTACCAGATCATTAAACCTTTTTTGATTCAATTTTCGAAGTGAAATTTTGAGGTCTGCATATATATCAAATTACAACACATATAAGGGAAGTGGGAAGAGGTGCCGACATACTGACAGAACCACATGACTTCACAGTGTAGTCTTCCGGTTAACCTATTCTAAATCACATACCAAGAATCTAACGATTCGTGATATGTGTTGTATCTCAGATACGCTTTTATTGTACCTGTTCATGTGGCAACTTGGATGATATGACCACACGGCCCCTAGCACCGCAATAAGCGGTATTAGATACAAATATAGAGCGCTATGATGGAACTGCTCTTACAACTCGTATATTGGTAATTGGCGAGCTGTTTCTCTGTGACAACTCGTACACTGGGGATTGGCGAGCTGTATCGTCGTCAGATGAAAACGACGAGAAACAAATAAAAACTTCCACAAGTTAAACTATCAAAAGATGAAAGACTACATTTTTACAAATTGTTTCATTTACAGGCCAATGCTGCTATGATGAAGCTGTGCTCCTGAAGGTTCCCCAAAATCAGTTTTAGAAGATTCTTTATGGGTTACCATAATATTTTGTGTTATCATGTCTTTAACCCTGAAGCACCGGTTACAATAGATTACCCATGTTCTAATCATGGTAAACCGCAACAGGTTTCCTGAGAAAATATTACAACACAGGTCTGCATTTAAATTCATAGGCCTATTTAACTGTTTTAGTGAACAGAAATCACAAATTATGACTACATGTAATTTCAACTACCGGAATTAACAGCTTTCGGGAAAATAGAACTGACATTTCCGTAAATTCAGTAATTGCAACTTGGTTTAAACAATATATTTATTTCAATGAAGAAATAGGGATGGGCGAACAGGCCAGGCCTATGCAAACGCCTCTCCCGAGAGAATATATATAGATCAGTTAATTGAAGGGAGGCTCAAAAAAGTACAATAATTCAAAATTACCACATGTATCATAATGGAATAAGATGTACATATAATAATATCACAAAGTATTGCAACAACATATATATCTGTGTTGACTGATGCCATTGGATGTCGCATAAATAAAATTTGTAACATGGTGTGATAAAGTTAAATTGAAAATAAGAGATTGCAAGATATTTCAGTTAGGACTTGTATGTTGACTACTCACTCGGGGAATCTCTCAGATTGTAAAATAAATGTTTGGACGCTGATAAAAATGTTTGTGTTTTCTTCGTCGCTTAGGTTTTGGTTTCCAAATAATAGAGTTTTGACGTCGTAATTGAGCAGGTTAGATGAATTATTTCTAGTTATACCATAACGGAGACAGAAAAGGAAGAAATGTTCTGAATTTGCATTACCATGGCCACAGGCACATGATGGATCTTCTGAGAGATGTCGGGAGTACATATGCGCATTTAGTGAGCTACATCCAAGTCTTAACCGCGAATGCACAATCCGCGCTTTGCGTTCACCAATATAGAAAAACGAAGGCACCACTTTATCGTCTTTGGGTAGTTTATGACAGAAGGAAGGGAATGATGTTGATTCACGAATATTTAATTCCAACGAGTTCCACATGCGGATAACCGATGGTAAAAATGAGTTCATGTAAAGGGCGGTTCTGCCATGTGGGATTATAATATCTGTGCTGTTCCGCAGTTGGTACCTAGTTAAATTTGAAATTGAAGGGGGTACAAGGGAAGAGAGATAAGTTAACGTTAACCATTTTGTAAAATAAGCGCAGTTTGTATCTTCTTCTGCGTACGAACAAGGGTAGAAATCCAGTTTCTTCATACAGAAGAGCATGACTAGTTCCGCGAGTACAGCCGATTATAGAGCGCAGTGCATCCAGTTGCAGGTCTTCAAGAATTTCAGACTGGTACTGTGTGCAGTTACTCCAGATAACGTCGGCGTAGTCGAAAATGGGAGAACGCCGAGAGAGTCTGTACTTGAGACTGCGTAGACAATTAATCATTGGGCATACTTTGTCGACCAGTGTCTGAATATGACAAGACCAACGTGCAGATGACTGAAATGTTAAGCCAAGATGTTTATGTTGGTTGGTTTCGGCGATAGGTATGTTTCCCAGGTTTAGTGGAGGACCCGGATCGGGAGAGCTTTTCATTGAAAACAACAGTGCTTTGGTTTTAGCCACACTAAAGGATACTAGCCAGGTTTCTACGGAGCCGTAAAAGGGACATGGAAATTATTTTTTTCAACCCCTGAAATTTTTTTCTTCTTCTTATTAAGTCGTTATAACGACTTAAAAAAAAAAAAAAAAAAATGGGGGCTGAAATTTTTTTCTTCTTCTTATTAAGTCGTTATAACGACTTAATAAAAAAAAAAAAAAAATGGGGGCTGAAATTTTTTTCTTCTTCTTATTAAGTCGTTATAACGACTTAATAAAATTTTTTTTATTTTATTATGTCGTTATAACGACTTAATTGACCAATGAAATTGCAGCATTAAGTCGTTATAACGACTTATTAAGTCGTTATAACGACTTAATTGACCAATGAAATTCCGTCTTACTTCTGCAGCTTTTATTTTGTTAACTGACAACTCCCCGGTGAAACAGCGTTTAGATATGCAGTATGAAGTCTGATAATGCCATTGAAGTAATAAACTTTGGATAAAGTGGAGAGATATGTAGGCTATAGAGGTGGGAAAAGTTGACGGCGTCTGCCGACTAAAAGGCAACCCTATGACTCTATGCCCAAACCTGCCAATTCACATGGATTCTCTGTGTTGGTCCGATAATATCGCCAAAATTGTTTTGCTCGCCACCAACCATTACAGATAATTGAGGAGCTTGTAGCGTTGGCTCGAGCGGTATGGCGGCTCACTTCAAAGAATTAAAAATGGGTCAGACATGCTGATAATTGTATAGGTATAGCTGTAGTCCACTCCTAAACAGCCAAGCGAAAAAATGTGAAATGCAGACGGATTTTACTAACACCTATTCGGGCACGGCGGAGCCGGGGGAGAGGGGTGGGATGGGTTGAGAGGCTAAACACTGGATTATAGTTTTGATAATTTTCGCAGAGAATAACACATGTGATACAAATGCCGTAATCCTACTATCATAATGCACCACAACACAGCGTTTGCATGCGTAAATTCGACACTTTCTGGGAGAGCCGTTCATAGATTGAACAAGACTGAACTTATGGAGTTTACATCCAGTTATGAAAAATGGAGAGACCCATGCAATCAAAAACATGAGAGTGGGAACTGAGCTCCAGATCGAGCAACGGTTTAATGTTCATTCAAAACAAACAGAAAATATACCGTCAAAATGCACCAAAACAAAATAAATCGAACATAATGTATGTAGATTAACTTTCACTTTTGTTTCGCATAAGCACGCATCGATATTGAAAAGTATCAGACCTTATGCCCCCATTTGACATTCTGGTAAAACACATACAAATCAGAACTAACACTTCACACGTGGAGCGCTCGTAGCCATAATGTTTTCATATTCAACATCGAAATATAGTACGCTCACAAACCACATAAATAGATGTCTGTTTAATATATCAATAGATACTCTGATTACATACTCTGATTACATAATCCACATTCGTTTATTTTAGATATAATTTCAAGATATTATTTCTACGTGAAATTCCAGGGTTCGCTGATCCCTCTCTCATTTTTTTTACAGGTCTAATTGGGGGAGACACCTGACCCCACCCCCCGTAGATCTGCCCTTGATAGTGCCTATCTAAACGCTGTTTCACCGGGGAGGTGTCAGTTAACAAAATAAAAGCTGCAGAAGTAAGACGGAATTTCATTGGTCAATTAAGTCGTTATAACGACTTAATAAGTCGTTATAACGACTTAATGCTGCAATTTCATTGGTCAATTAAGTCGTTATAACGACATAATAAAAAATAAAAAAAAATAGCCCCTATTTTTTTATTTTTTTAAGTCGTTATAACGACTTAATAAGAAGAAAAAAATTTCAGCCCCCATTTTTTTTTTTTTTTGCCAAGTCGCCATAACGACTTAATAAGAAGAAAAAAAATTTCAGCCCCCATTTTTTTTTTTTTTTTTTTTTAAGTCGTTATAACGACTTAATAAGAAGAAAAAAAAAAATTCAGGGGTTGAAAAAAATAATTTCCATGTCCCTTTTACGGCTCCGTAGGTTTCAGCCCAAATGGATATTTTTTGCAGAGACGAGTTTAGAATATTGGCAGCAGTAATGGGGGTTTCAACTGTTATGTACAATGACGTGTCATCCGCGAAGAGCCTTATGTTGCATTTGATATCAGTGACAATATCATTGATATAGATGAGGAAAAGTAGAGGACCGAGAACGGACCCTTGAGGAACCCCAGCCTTAATGCATCTTGGTTTAGAAGGATGACCGTCGATAACGACAGTCTGATATCTATCAGACAGATAGTCACGGAACCAACCGAGAAGGTCACCTCTGATCCCTATAGCTTCAAGCTTTCTAATTAACCCTTTGTGCCACACCCTATCGAAAGCTTTGGTAATGTCACAAAATACAGCGCGGACTTCTTTACCTTCGTCTAGGGCTTTACATATGAAATTATAAATATCTGTCAACTGGTACACCATACTATCACCGGGCAGGAAGCCAGATTGAAGATTTGAAAGGAGATTATTATCTAGTAGGAAATTGAAAAGATATTTGAAAACACATTTCTCAAAAGCTTTACTTATGTTGCTAGTTAGGGAGATAGGTCTATAGTTAGTTACATCATTTTTATTTCCCTTTTTATGTATGGGTACAACATTTGCCCGTTTCCAAACCAGAGGCATACATTTTTCGTTAAGGCATTTGTTAAAAAGCCGTGACAGAGGAGTAGCTAGGACTGTGGCTAAGCATTTCAAGACTTTGTTGGTCACGTTATCGGGACCACTGGCTTTGCTAATATCGAGGCTTAACAGAATATGTTTTACATCATCGGTAGATATGTGGATTTTCTCAAGTGTTCTGTTATTAAGGAGCAAGACGGGTGGTTCCTTATTATCGTCATCCAATGTTGAGCAATCTATAAAATAGTCATTGAAACCATCAGCTATTTCCTTTGGATCACTCGAGACTTTGTTATTAAAGATAATATTTGGGAACTGGGTGGTATAGTTTTGTTCTTTCATATAATTCTTTATCAATTTCCACCAATCTTTGCTTACAAATTCTGTTTCGGATATTTTTTCGTCCAGATTTCTTTCGTATTCTTTTTTGGCAGACGTAATTTTTGTTATGGTTTCATTGCGTATCCTTCTAAAATGTTCCCAATGTTGCGAAAAGTCCGTTTGTTTGGCCTTTTTATGGATTCTATCACGTTTGCGCATCAGCCGCCTTAAGTCATTTCTCATCCATGGTTTGTCACGGGGTCTTATAGTAACCGTTTTATGAGGGACGTGGACTTTGGTTATTTCTCCAAGATGGTCGGTGACGTTTTTGGCTGTGATATTTGCGTCAGTATGAAAAAGAGAGGCCCAGTCTGTTGTTGCAACGGAGTTCAGTAGCCCATCAAGGTTCATTTGGTCGTATGACCAGATCTGACGGGTATAGCAGGCGTTTGGATTCGCTTGGTGTTTAAGGGACACGAATGTTGCGTGGTGGTCACTACAAAATGGTGATATGATACCAGAATTTTGAATGAAACTAGGACAAGATACCATTATAAGACCGATAAGGGACTTTGAAGTAGCAGTGACCCGAGTTGGCTCCGTGACTATTTGACGAATGGCAAACTTATTTTCTAGTTGCAATATTTGGACATGTTTCTGAACGAGACAGTCAGCGTTGAAATCACCAAGTATGATACATTTTTTAGACATACGGTCTCTAGCAAGAGATACTGACTCGTTTATAAGATCCCAGTACGAAACTCTAGCAGACGGAGGTCTATAAAAGGTTCCTATTAAGGCAGTTTTCGTTTTTATATCGACCCATACTGCTCCCAGTCCATTTACGTCCATGTTGACTTTTTCCTCGAAGACAAGATTTTCGCGTTTTTACACAACAATACCTCCGCCACCTTGAACAGATCTATCTTTCCGTATCGGTGGGAAATGAAAACCAGGTATTTTAATCTTTTCATTTTTAATAGTTGCGTCAAGTTTTGATTCGGTAATTGCAATAACATCGAAATGGCCAACTTCGGCTTCAATCACGTCCACCTTAAATCGCAGACCGTTCACGTTCACATGGACTATCGATAGGGGTTTACTGATAGCACTCAGATCTGGACCTGGATTTGGTTTCACGTCTCCGGACAACAATAGCAGGTACGAAAGATCAACCGCGACTACATGAGGTGAAATGAACATGTTAGGACTGTGACGAAATTGACCAGTTCGATGAAATGAACATACACCCGATCCCTGAAAATGACACGCTTGCGCTAATGGTTTTGGCGATTGGTTGCCATGACCTCCTGTATGAGACAACATAACTATTAAGGAAGCTATTAAGATCAGTGAGTATTTGCACAGTACCGGGTTGAGTTTGTAAGTGGACGAGGATTTCGAGTTATTTGATATTGACGCGGAATAAATTTTAGTGGAAATATCTATATGATGATAAGTATACTTGTTTCGTTTATTTTTTCGAATTTTCTGGCAACATATCTGTGTGTGAAAAGTCCCTATCCTTGCCCTATAAGCCGCAATACAGATCATGTTATACCGTCGTTAATACTTAATTTATAGCTTGGCAGGGCATAGGGACCGGAATAATCAGAACAGTTGCACCATTCATGGCAATGTGATATCGTTTGGGTGTACATCATGTTTGATTTTGGGTATACATGTATATGAAAACATGTGACCAGGGTACATATAGAAACAATGTGAATGCGTGTGATGACGGTACATATACGGAAAATATTTTCAATAGGAAAATGCATGTGCAAAGTGAACATCGTTGACAAAAGGGGTGGAAAAATATATACAGAAATATAGAAATACATACAAAATATACAGTGAAAGGCAAAAGCTGCTATCACACGGTCGGTGTGTGCCATTTGCCTTTTTGGCATATGTTAAAAAAGGCAACTTAATCAAACAAAACTCAATAATGTTTAGAAGATCCTAACATGTCTATACAGCTATGAATCTCTGAACCTTAAGAGCACAGAGATAGAAATAAACCATGTTAGACATATCAAGGGAGATCTGTTCATGCTATAAGAGTACCAAGAATTGACCCCTTAACTTATTGTTGGTTTACATTATACCTATATATTTATGACTTATGACTACACCACACGCTCTGACGTCTTATTCTATCGTGCAAAATGTAGGTCATCAGACATAATAAAATGTATAAGCTCCCCAGGGATCACAGGTACATACTGGATAAGTTGAACAATGATTTATGAAGTGCTATATTAAGAGTGTGGATAAGTAATTTACTATACTTGACACATACATTAATACTCAGTGACAGATGTAGGCCAGACACAAGTATTTCATATTAATGGTCATGCCTTACACATGTTATATGATTCTAGTTTCATGTAGCTTACATGAATTACATTCTATGATATTCACATTCTGAAGTGTCTTTAACCACAAACACAATTAAACATTTCTGAACTGTGGACAAGAGAAGTCATTGGCACCTGTATGTATGAGCTCCTGCCTTAACTTGGGCAATTATTTCAAGTCATTATATCATCTTTGGTATAACTTACAAAACATCGATTATCTGCCAAACCAACTATATTCTCAGGTAGACATAGGCCTCTCTTCGTGATATACATAACAATATATTAAAGAAGAAACAAAACAAGCATAAATTCAGTTTTGGAGTGCTGTAACCTGAACTGATTGACCAAAATTATGAAGGATTCTTTGAGACCACATGATAATACACATGGCAATACACCTGTGAAGATTCAGACATAACTCAGACACAATCACATGGTGGTATGTGAGATTTGATTTTTGTCCCACACCAGCAAACTCATGATTTTCCTTCCGGTTACTCCGGGTACTAATTTTGCACCCCTGTTGGCTGACCTGTATCTGTTCTCTTATGAATATGCAGGCGCTCTCAAAAACCGATCCATTCAACGCCCGTTCCTTCTCATTCACCAAACGCTATATAGACGATCTTCTTGCTGTGGATAATCGCTATATAAATGACGCAGTGAAGGATATATATCCACCTTCACTGGATTTGAAGGAAACCACAGATAGCCCTACAGGCACAACATATTTAGATCTATATCTCTACAAAAATGAAGCAGGCATTCTCTCTCGTCGACTTTATGAAAAAAGAGATGATTACAATTTCGACATCGTAAACTATCCCTTTCTGGTCAGTAATATTCCAGTGGGACCTGCACATGGCGTATACATTTCTCGCCTAGTAGCATTTGCTAGATCCTGTGTTAAATGTGACGATTTTAATCAACGTCACAAAACAGTGTTGCAGAAACTTATAAAACAGGGTTATTCCACCAAGCGCCTCCACTCAAAGTTTCTCAAATTTGGCGAAACATATCGCATGCTGATAGCAAAATACGAACGTAGCGTGCAAGATCTATGGCGTTACGTTTCGTAATTTGTGTCTAATTCCGCCTAACCCGGGGCTAGGGGACGCAGAACCCATGTACTTCAAGATCCTCATGGTGCTCATGAACAGTCACAATCAAAGCGTGACTGAGATATATCATTCTCTAGATAACTTTACAACGATTATTATGGATTAAGAATACTGATCAGCGATACGGATTTTATATTTTTGGAACATCATGATGTCTTGTCGGCATCATTGAAAAATGTTGACCGCTTCTCTCTTGCAGGAAACTAGCCTATGTGTATGTATACTATGATTGTCTTTTTGAATTTGATGCTGATACTGTTATATGGATATGGAATAGGTCTTTGGATTATGGACGCGGATATTCTTTAATGGACGACGGCTGAATTATGAATGACGGGGTAGACGCTTGTATTTCCTCTCACATCGAAAAAACAGGTGTATGAATCTGCTCGGCCCAGTAGAAGATTGGCGTAAGCCAAAGTGACTACCGAGGGTTAATAAAGTTCATTATTATTATTATTATTACCTAAATTAAAGCCTTATGTATATTAAATCCCGTTTTGGAATGCTGTGACACGTCGACTGTCGACCTAATGAATAGGTTTCTTTGGAAGGATATGGACATGAATCATAACTCAAATGTGACAAGCTTGATTCAATTTTAGGGTACTCTGACCTTTACTTTGATCTAAAGACCTAAACATAAGTATATCTACATCTATTTGCCTGTTATACATTCAGTGAAAGGAGAGAGATGGAAATAAGGTTTAACGTCGCATTCAGCAATATTTTAGCTATATAACGACGATCAAACAAAATTCTAAGTACATGTACTGAAGTTAATAACTTGGTAATCCAACAAATTAAATCATACACACATTAAAACTTAAGTGGATAGGATGATGGTTTAGAAGTTATCATGCTAATGAACATTTGTGATGCGCAGACACACACACATACAGTAACTATATTCCCCATGGCATGCACATGTTTCGGGCTGGGGATAATGAAAGTAGATCAAAGTTCCATGTGTGTATGTCCTACTTTATCCTTGAAAATCATCTGTACCGATATATACCAACCTTGGTGAATGATCTGAAGCCATCTAAGATTGGTCTATAGCCAGTACATCTGCACAGATTACCTGTTGGTATAAATTTCATTGAAGATTAGAGTAGGAGTTGGAAGTTATCATGTAGAAGCTGCCGCAAGTTACTTGATTTTTAGCAAGAAACGGAAGCTGATGAGGGTAGGTCCTCGCCAGCCACAGATGATTCTGGAAAATTAACAGTCATGACAGTAGCGATGGTTCTCCCAGTTTTAGGTTCTGGGGAAAAATTTACACAAGGAATGGTAACCCAGAAGAAGAATAGAAACCCGTGGAACCTGTTTTCCATCTGGAGTGGAAAATGCAAGTTAATTTCCCATTGAGCAGATGGAATGGCTGCTATTCTGATTATTTCTTCAGATAAAGCACTGTCCATTCAACCAAAAATGTATTCTGGTTTGATTGAGGAATCTGACGGCTACCGCCTTACACAACGACCTAATTTTATTATACTAAAATAGGTATTGCAACTTCAAGAATTGCTGTCACATTGAATGGGTGATAGCTTCTATTGAAACCAGTGTGATCATGGTGATGTAGAAATTCTTACCTTGAAATGTATGTCAAACTATCCATCGAGATCCTTAACCCTATCTGGCCTGGGCTTTTTGGGACCTGTCCAGGCCTGGGGGGGGGGGGGCGAAATGGCTCCCCCCTAATTATTTTTCTTCCCCCTTGAGCTAGGGGGATGAAACTTATCACACTATACCCTTGGGTCAAGCTCTATCAGAAAATGTAAAACAAAATCCAAGATGGCCGCTTTGATGACGCGAGAGTGACGTCATTTTCAAAAACGGCATTTTTTGGTTGGGTTTTTTGGTCAGATTTTCCGAAATTTTTATTTTTGCAATTTCTCCGCAAAAACTGCATGATAAATTAGTAAATATTAATGTAATGTGAAATAAAATAGTTTTTGCCCACTTTACATTGCGAAAAAGCAGAAATTTTGAAGAAATGTGACAAAAACATCACTTTTCGGGGACCCCACGTGGCCGTCATCTTGGATTTACCCATGATCCTCTGCTCGGGGGTTATGCAAATAGGCTCAAAATGACCCCAATACGATAAACTATAAAGTCACGGAGTGTCAGCTCTCCATTTTTTGTTGTTCCGGAGATAGCGCAGAAAGTTTGGTAGGGGGGCCATAATGCCCCCCCCAGGCCAGGTAGGGTTAAGTATGTGAACAATGATCAAAAGAAAATCAACTATTTGTTTACATAATGGCCTGATGTTATCAGGGATTCATACAAGACGAAAATTTGAGTATTTTTTTTACTCAAATGAGTGGATTCAGTTTTCAGTATTTTCTTCAATTTGAGTATTTCTTCAAATTTACCACCAAATTCGATGATTTTATATTGTTGAAATAGGTTCTTGAGTTTTCATCAAAACCTGAAATATTTAGTCAATTCAAAAGTCTGAATTGAGTTTTCGAATGAATATTACCCCTGATTACCGGTTGCTAAAATTGACTTTCATGAATACCTGGTTATACTGGGCCACTTTCTCTCAGTCGCTCCCCAACATCACAACATCCAATATCTCCACATCACATCATGACATGGATGCTATATGAATGAATGGCAGGGCGATGGTCACTATAACATCTCAACATTCAGTGAACAAATGGAAACAACTGATTTCTCGGTTCGTTTCTCTCGTCCCATTGATCTGATTCTAAACTTCAGCATTTCAACTTCAAATTTATAAACAAACAAAGTTTAACCTGACATGAGATAAGTGTAAGAGAGCTAGGGAGAGCAGTTTCTTAAATTCCAAGTTGACGCCTACATGTGCAAGGGCGTAGACAAGGGGGGGCTTGGGGGGGCTTCAGCCCCCCCAAATATTGACGTCCGGCAAAAAAAAAAGAACAGAAGAAAAAGAAAAAAAGGGAGAAAAATGGAAAGAAAGAAAGAAAGAATGAAACAGAAAGCAAACATAGCAGAGAAGTAAATGTTTAGCTTGTCAGATATCTTTATCAATTGTTGCATATTACAGGGGAAGTAAAATTATCACCAACAATGCTTACCAGAAGGGCTAGACTAATTGCAATCGGTCAGAGAACAACGCAAAAGTTTGGCGATATCGGACTCAAAGACCCCGTGTGATTTTCTCCGAGAAACGAATAATGTGCTCCAATTCAATCACATATCGCCCATTTGGACGAAAAAGGTCAACACGTTGGCTGAAAAAAAAAATTCAGAACTTTTTCACCATAAACTTATTTGATTGAGATCCCAGTCATTTGTTGAGTATTTATTTATTTACAAACGAGAGATACGAACTGTCGAATAATTTTCACGGAGAAACCCTAGAAATACAGGTAAAACATCTAACCCAGACACAAAGTCACTATTTAACTGGTGTAAATTTGATGAATATGGATAATTTTCTCTACTATTCCGAGAAAGGACCACTAAGCTTACATTTTTGATACGTTTGGCAACTTCAGAACGAACACCAGAACTCATGCGGTCAACCACGCATCAATGCACCGCCCCTGCTATCTAGGCAAAATAGTATTGTCTAAGAAATAACTTGAATTATAGTGCAAACTCCGGATTGAATGATCATTTCACCTTGTATATCACGTAGTGATCGCCACTGTTATATGATATTTCCGCAAAAAAAAAGTTCAACTTTTGCAATCTTTTACCGCTCAAATGCTCCCAGTTAGCGCCAATTTACCATCAATTTTCCAAAAAAAAATCTACGCTGCGAGGGGGGAAACCCCCCTCTCAGACTCTCCCCCTAAGCCCCCCCAAACTTCATAACTTGTCTACGCCCTTGATGTGTAGATAAAAGGTTATATTGTACCGTCGAATGATCTCTCCATCTCATCCACTGATGGGGCAGGGTTGTTCCTCAGTAATGTGTACATAGACATGACAATGCCTGGTGTACAAAAATCACACTGGGATCCATGAGACTTAGCAATTCTTTCCTGTATTCATGAAAAAATAATACATCAGAGTTTTGGAAAAAGAAATAAAATATGAAATTCTCCCATTCACATCACAGTTAAATTATAACATTGATGTTACACATTTGGCTTAGGCCATTGTCACCTGGTGGTTTTAGCATGACCAGCAAATAATTAAAATAGATGAGGATTTACATTTTCGTGAGTAAAACTTACTCATATTCTTCAGATTAGCATTCAATTGGTTTGCAATTTAATAATTAATAATAAATAATTATAGCATCTAGCATGTGTATTTAAAAAACCAAGGTCATGCTAAACAACCAATCAAGTGACAATGACCTAATACAAAAAAAAAACAATATATATGAATTTCTCCATTGAATGGTTGATGAAGTGACAATGTGTGCATATTAAAGAGCTAAACCATTCATTTTGAAAATGCATTAAATAACACAGTTTGAGTGCAAAGCTCTCAAATTGGTGGAAAAAAATAAGTAATTGCAACAATCACATTCCTATATACATGATGACCTCGGATGTCCGAATAACATCAACTGCTCAAAAATAAAACAGAAAAGAAATTTGGAGACAGTGCCTGATGTGACCGTGACGTCAAAAAGAGAGCGCCGTGTGATGCTAGTGATGTCACATTAAAACTTCACAGATCTCTGAAAACAGCGCTCGACGTCTAAGCTATAACATTTTGAATGTCATTACATAATATCACGATGTAACATCAGACACTGTATACAGCTATACCTTTTCTGGGGGGTTTTCTGAGCAGTTGACCAAAATCTTATTTCCAAAGAAGTCCCATAAAATAGTAATTGTTGTTACTTATTACTTTTACTACCGAATGGACAGCTTTGCCATCAGTTGTTATTTCATGCAAGTTTTGAATGTGAGTGCATTAGCTCTTTAAGAACCGATTATATAATTCATTTTGAATGTCATTACATAATATCACGATGTAACATTAGTCACTGTCTACAGCTACCTTTTCGGGGGGGGGAGGGTCTGAGCAGTTGACCAAAATCTGATTTCCAAAGAATTGGAGCGATATGCAAGAGGTGGGAAAATTGGCGACGTCTGGTGACTAAAAAGCAACCATATGAATCTACAGGAAAGTATTCGCCGACACCAAACAATCATACCCAAGAATACGGTGGATTCTCGGACGTAACCTTAGTATCTCAGCCGCGCCTTTATTGCAGATGTTCATGTAGAGACTATGGAGTATCCACACGATCCCTAGAACCGGCTTAATGTTAGTGTATCGGGTCCCAGTTGCGTACGTGTACATATCACAATTTTGCTTAATAAGGGGCAGTGATTTTTTCTATCCATACAAACTATATATTTTCGGAAAGCCCTTGATTCAAGGAATTTAGATAGAGAAATAACTTTCTCGAATTGATTACAAGAATCGATTTATTTGAAGATAAATGATGTCATTTAGAAAAGTATAGTCCTCAAAATCACGCGCTAATAACTCTCAGTTTTCATCAAACAAACTTGTTTTTTTGGAACAATGAACTTTACCATTTGAATAAAAATAGGTTGCCTCAGCTTTTTTAGTAGTAGTGCAGCCGATAGGTGAAAGCATTGTGCACTTGATGATAAAAGCATGAAACTTGGCACAAAGGTAGACTATATCTACACAATTGAATCTGAATATAGGGCCATATCCTATTTGGCCTATATACCTCATGGCGGTCATTTTGCAAAATGGTCGCCTCCATTATTTATTGGCAACGGTGAACACATTGTGCACTTGATGATAAAAACATGAAACTTGGCACAAAGTTAGACCATATCTATACAATTAAGTCTGGATATATGGCCATCTCAAATTTGGCCTATATAGGTCATGGCGGCCATTTTACAAAATGGCCGCCTTCAAAATTCATTGGCAACGGTGAAAGCATTGTGCACTTGATGATAAAAGCATGAAACTTGGCACAAAGGTAGACCATATCTATACAATTAAATCTGGATATAGGGCCATCTCAAATTTGGCCTATATAGGTCATGGCGGCCATTTTGCAAAATGGCCCAAAGCACAAAGGTACATCATACAAAGGTAGACCATATCTATACAATTAAATCTGGATATAGGGCCATCTCAAATTTGGCCTATATATGGCGGCCATTTTGCAAAATGGCCAATGGCCGCCTCCATTATTCATTGGCAACGGTGAAAACATTGTGCACTTGATCATAAAACCATGAAACATCTCGTCTTGTATTCCTTTACGAGCGGTTCATCTATCAGCAATACAATCCTCTGTGGACAAGCTGATAGAGAAGGCGTCTGTTATAGGACTTCCGGTTTGGAACAAAACACCCGGGTTCTATTTCGCCGGTCTTTCTGGTCTCCAAGAAAGACACGTCCGAGATGCGCTTGGTTGTCAACCTCAAGCGCCTCAACAAGGAATATCTCACTCCACTGCCACACTTACGCATGGAGTCCTTCCGGTCCATCCGGTCCGTACTCAACAAGGGGAATGGTTCACTTCTCTGGATGTAAGGGATGCATACCTTCATATCTCGATACATTCAGAGGACAGGAAGTACTTAAGATTCATGGTCGGCAAACGACGCTTCCAACTTCAAGTACTTCCGTTCGGCCTTTCTACTTCCCCTTGGGTGTTTACTCGAGTGTTTACACCAGTGGCACTATTCCTGCACAGTCTAGGTATAAAGTACCACTTTTATATCAAGGACTCACTGCTAAGGAATGCCTGCAAAGAGCAGTTAATCCAGGACACGCAGTCTGTCTTAAGGATACTGACATCTCTGAGATACATCCCACATGAAGAGAAGTCAGAACTGACTTCGTCGCAAAGGCGCAATTTTCTGGGGGTAAACTACGATACGCTTTTAGCTCTCGTCAAATCCCCGGAAGATTGTTGGCAAAAGATAACAACGAAGATACCACGGTTCCTCAAGTTATCTCAAGCCATGGCTTTACACTTTGCTGCGATAGTCGGCCTCTTGACGTCAACACAGGGCGTAACATTTTGCTGTGATAGTCGGCCTCTTGGCGTCAACACAGGACATAACACCAAGAGGGCGACTGCAGCTTTGTCCCTTGATGATATATCTCAATCATCATTGGGTCGAAAGGCAGTTGAACCACGCCTCTTGTCAAACAATTCCTCCAATGGTGGCTGGATCCACTCAACGTAATGCCTGTGTGTCCCTACTTCGGTTTCGCCCGTCACACCACCTGTTTCCGGACGCATCCATGGAAGGATGGGGAGCCCACCTCGAGTCCGAGTCGATATCCGGGTCATGGACAATCGAGGAACGCTCGTATCATATAAACGTGTTGCAGTTTATGGCATTTGTCCTACATCAACAAGCAGGGGAGGAGACGAGATATCCGCAATTAAAAGACAAGCGGAAATCTTTTGCGGTCTGTGTTGGGACAACAACATATCAGTGTTGGTCAGGCACATCCCGGAAGTTCTGAATGTCTTAGTGGACTCGCTTTCACGACGGAATCAGATAATTCCCACAGAGTGGCAACTTCATCCAACCATACTAAAACAGATGGCTCATGTTTGGGAGATGCCACACATGGATACGTTTGCCACACGGCGCAACAACCTATTGCTCCTGTTCACGTCTCCGGTCCCGGATCCGTTGTCATACCCAGTGGACGCCCTATCGCAGGACTGGTCAGCCATGGTAGCATATGTGTTCCCGCCTCCAGCTATCCTAGCGAAGGTACTCCAGAAGATCCACGAACACATCTGTGTCGTATACCTAATTGTTCCGTGGCGGCCAGCAAGGCCGTGGTTCCCGGAATTACTAGATCTTCGGGTAGATGTACAGAGACGACTTCCGGTATGGCGCAACCTACTACGCCAGTCCGGGACGTCAATATTCCACAGCCAGCCAGAGCTGTTCCACTACCACGTGTGCAAGTGCTCAAAGGACACTTTGCTCGGGCGGAATTTTCTGCGGAAGTTGGGCACCGAATGGTACAATCGATTCAACCGTCCTCTTCCGCTGTATACCAATCAAAGTGGGCAGTCTTTGATGTTTGGTGTGGAGAGAGGGATATCAATCCATCCAGAGCCACCATTCCTCAAGTGGCAGAGTTTATATTGTACCTGTTCCAGGATAGGGGCCTAGTACCCGCTAAGGTAGAAGGTTACAGAGCAGCCATCGCTCAGCCTATTTTTCTGGGTACTGGGATTAATCCTTCGACTGATCCGAATTTGACTGCGCTTATCAAAGCGTTCAAGATTTCGGGTCAGTCAGTCACCCCGAAGTTGCCGAAGTGGGACTTAGCCCTGGTACTTCGTCGATTAGGGGGGAGCACCCTTCGAACCAATATAGTCAATTGATCTCAAGATGTTAGCTTACAAAACCTCGTTTTTGTTCACTCTCGCCTCGGCAGCTCGTGTGTCAGAGCTACATGCGCTCGACAAGAGGAACGTCAGACACTCTAGGAACTGGAGCAAAGTCATTCTCGCAACAATCCCTGAGTTCGTGGCTAAGAATCAAGCTGTCTACGATACCATATCTCGAGAGTTCACAATTCCAGCCTTATCTGATTTCCTTTCGCCCGGTCTTGAATCAGACATGTTGATGTGTCCGGTTCGTGCACTTGCGTGTTATCTGAATCGTACTGAAAATCGTAGGGCGCGTAGGAGGCGCTTGTTTATCCCTTTCGATCCGAATGCCAAACAAGAAATCAGCAAAAATACTATCTCTGGTTGGCTCAATACGATTTGACTAGCGTACTCCACGGCTGCGGAGAGGCAAGCCGCACTTGTAAACGTTTCTGGTCACGAGATTAGAGCACTAGCGGCATCATGGCATTTGTGGGCTAATAGAACAGTGAAAGATATTATGAAGGCGGGCTACTGTAGGTCAAATACGACGTCTGCCTCATTCCACCTCCGTGACATGACGTTAGTATGTGACGACCTCTACTCCATCAACCCCCTAGTAACAGCTCAGATGGTTGCTATGGGACCGAGACCAGCAAGATAAAGATCGGACGTACAGTTTTTATCCAGCTTGCTGGTGAGTCCATTTTCCTCTTGTTCCCTTTCAGAAAAAACTTACCTCACTTCCAGTGATACCCACTCGCCTTCCCCTCTGAGATACACCACTTGATCGTGTAGCTCGGTGAAACAAGAGGGAAGTATGGGTGTGAGCATGCGCGTGACTGGCAGGGGAGAGAACTGTGTTGTGTTGAATTTTTGCTGGGGTGATGTCATGGGTAAAGTTTCGATAGGATAAGCTGATTGTATAAAAGAACATGTTACATTATCAGATCCGCCATTTTGGATTTACCCACAATTCTTTGCCGATAGAATGTTTCAATGAACTATTAAAGGCATGGTTTGTGATTAAACGGGACAGTTGATTCAAAAACGTTTCTAATCATAAGTTTTTGTCCATGAAATACGTCAAAGCTGCACAACATGGCCGCCATTTTGGAAAATGGACGCCATGACCTACATAGAACAAATATGTGATGGCCCTATATCCAATTTTTTTCGTATGGTCTTAGTCTAGCAACATGCCAAGTTTCATCCTTTTATCATGAAATGCACAATACTTTTGTATCATTCACCTATCGGCTGCACTATAGGGCCTAGAAGTTATTTTATCGTCGTGCAAAGTTGAAAGATTGGAAAAATCTACAAAAACTAAATCATAAATAATTCATGAACAGGGCCGAACTTATAAAATTTCAGGCAAAGTTTTGCAGATCTACATGATCGGAATATTGTGTCCAAAGTTTGTACATCAAATAACAAGAGAGAAATTAGAAGTGGAAAACCCGCTTTTTGGCGAAAAACTCGTTTTGCAAGGTTATGAAGTCAACTTCACCCAAATCGGTTCTGGGGGATTCCAATCTTACGAGAATACATGAGTCAGAATCAAATTGGCATATTTTTGCACTACCTGGTTTCACCATGAAAAAAAAATGGGTGACTTACTTAAGGGGGTAGAGTTACATCTAGGAATATCAAGGCTCTTTTCTCCTCACTTAAAGTGGCAATTAGCAGCAGCTTCCCTCATGCCAAAATTATATTTAATCCCATCACCCTGTCGAAGGGATCATCAGACGAACTGTGTCTCATTGACCAGCTCAATCAACTGTTCTTCGGGGACAGCCTTTTTCATTATTTTGACTCTGATATAAATATCGAGCATCAAGCCGATGGTGTTCATTGGTTACCAGAAACAGCTAATAAGCTTTTCAAATCCTGGGTTATTTACACCAATGATCAGGAAAACCAAAAAGGAATCTCGATTTACAATTATTTAAAACATCTAGCACAGTTTATAATCTTTCTTCTCGTCACCTTTCGGACGCTGAAATTAGTCTATTAGAGAAGGGGTTGTCCTTTGTACCAACAACGATTCTCTCCCGTTTTGAAGAAACTTCACAAAATCTTACTGACATAGATCATTTTTTACGGCTTATGGAACTTAAGTATCATTTTCTTGACAAAGACACTGGCCCATTAGTAAAAGGCCGTCTCAAGATGAAATCTAAATGGAGACCGGAAGAGCACCAGTTATGCTTGGATATCCATCGATTCAAATCACAACTTTGTCAATATATCTCTATTTTTCCTTATACTCATCCTCGTGATAATCTCTCAACCAGAGAACGAGAAACTATGCTTTCGCTCTCTAGATGTCATGATATTATCATTAAATCGGCAGACAAAGGAGGGGCCACAGTTGTTATGGACAAATCCTTGTATATAGCTGAGGCTCTCAGACAATTGGAAGATTCTGAATATTATGCTCCCATTGAACATCCATTGTTGCTTGAAAACCAAAACCTCATTAAACATATTCTGTTTGATACTTATCGTGAAGGAAATATAACTATAAAGGAATTTGATTATCTAACAGATGTAAGCCAATGTCGTGATAAGATATTCTATCTATTACCCAAAATACATAAAGATATTCGATCTTGGCCTAACTCACGTATGCCAAAAGGGCGCCCTATTGTGTCTGACTCGGGCAGCGAAATGGCCCGAGTAGCAGAATACATAGACTATAGGCTGAACCCTATTTCTCAAAAGCATGCCAGTTATGCCCGTGACACCACCGATTTCCTGAATTGCCTAGTAGAACATTCTTACGATGATCAGGTACTCATCTTTACTTTGGATGTGGAGTCCCTCTATACCAATATCGAATCGGACGAGGGCTTAGGCGTGATAGCTGAAGCTTTAGCACGTGACCCGTCACCAAACAGGAATGATCAACATCTCCTGAAATTATTGGATATTTCTTTGAAGAAAAATGACTTTTCTTTTGGCCCTAAGCACTTCCTTCAAGTCAAAGGCACTGCTATGGACAAACGTTTTGCCCCGTCATATGCCAATATATTTATGGCCGATTGGGAAGAGAAAGCTCTCGCCAAGTGTCCTATCCAACCTCTCCTTTGGAAGCGTTACTTAGATGACATTTTCGGGGGTTTTCCTGGCACACTTGATGAATTTCGGGACTTTGTTCATATCTTGAATGAACATAAATCCAATATCCGTCTGCAATATAATGTTCAATTTCATTCTGTTCCATTCCTTGACGTTACCATTTATAAAGGTAGTAGATTTATATCTTCAGGGAGGTTTGATAGTAAAGTTTACTTCAAGCCAACGGACAGTCACCAATTGTTGCATCATTCTTCATTCCATCCTCCGTATACTTTCCGAGGCATCGTGAAGTCTCAGTTTGTAAGATACCGCCGTATTTATAACAATGAATGCGATTTTAATAACGCTTGTTACATTCTTATCAAAGCACTCTTAAAGCGAGGCTACTCTGCTCGTGGCTTGAGAAAAATCAAAGCAGATATGAGCAAAAGCAACCAAAACTCGGCTTTGCCAAAAAAAGTTCAACAGCGTCTGGAATTTCTTCCACTTATCATGAAATACTCCCCCAATGTTCGTCTTATTAAACAGTTTATTCAGAATAAACATGAAGTTTTGAATTCCAGATTGGTTGGACTACTTCCACCGATTCGAACGTCTTTCAGTCGTTTAGAATGAAAGATACGCTATTACGAATAGAATACACTGTATTGAATAATTCATCCGGGTACTTGATTTTAGGTGCTGCGGAATATCCGCGGTACTTGATTTTAGGTGATGTAAGCCGCCATAATTCTTTTAAAAAGTCATGTCCCCATACACTGCACTTATTTTCACAATTTGTATTTCTTATTCCCGGCCAACTTACGTAGGTTTGACTGTGTACTCTGCAGCATGTCGATAAGAAACAATAAAAACGATCGAGATTTTGAAGCGTCCAGACCCGACACAGTAACCTTACAGCGGAAATTAGTTGCCGATGCGGACCAATCAGAGCTCAGGAGTCTATTAGTGATGACAGATAGAATTAGCACCAATGTCACAAAAAGTTTCACTCATAGTTACAACAGCTTATTGGTACAGGATGCAGTACCCAGGAGCTCCCAGTACCGCCCAACAGAAAAAACCCACCATGCCCACCATAATGGTGAACACGGCATTTACCCATATGGCCCATCATAAGCCCAAAGACTACGAGCCCAAACAAAATGCCTTCCTAATAATCTGGTGCATGCGCACCATGACTTCACCTCTCAACGTTTCCCCATCCTCTGCATGACATCAATGTATCTTCGAAATATGGGATAGATATCGTCATTTTGTTCCATTAAAAAGTTGGCGTTCATCTATTCAAAGCAGAACCAAAATATATAAAACAGTAAATATAAAAAATTACCTGCTAAATTATGTATATACGTATTGTAATCTAAGTTTTATTTGATGCTCTTACTTTAGAAAAGATGGTCATTCATTTTCCTTTACAAACGTGTCCGGATATTTCAATGGACGACGTGATTATGAATGACCACTCGAAATTGTATTTAGCTGAACAAAGAAAAATAAATAGGTTATATTGGTGTAATAACATGCTAAAGAGAAAAAATTCCACAGAAAAATCAAAACCAGCTCCTGGTATTTGAAGTGTGTGGTGGCGGGAGAGGGGGGGGGGGGAGGGAAATGAGACCTAGAATGGTTGTAATAACGTCAGTATTTCCAAAACAAATATTTAAGAAGAATTAAAGATATATAATACATGTATTGTCCTTCAAGATGATTGATGAAAGACAAGTTAATTCTATACTGTACAAATTGATCCCTTCGGACATGGGAAATCTTCTTCCCTTTCATAGAAGTCTCTTGCGACCTCCTACTGCGGAAAAGTATCATAAATGAAACCATCCCCCCAAAATTTGGGAAATGGTGGATGATTAAACTAGTTCAAGCAATTGCCATGCTATAAAATGTAGTACAGTTATTGTAATACTAATGGTATTTAGATGGCGCTGCCTCTCTGTCACCAGTTTAATTATAGAATGAATCTGTAGATGTCCAATACATGATGACAATATCTCATTTTTCTGTTCATGATTAAAGACAAACCCTGTCCCATGACATTTCTGCTTGTATACATGTATTCTGAAAATAAACAGACAAACGTTCTTATGAACATTTGAACTTCTCAGGGCAAATCTGATATAATTTGAATAAAAAACCACACACCATATTCACTCCCTACTTGGTGTAAAGGGGTGAAACACCACTTCTGCCCACATCAAGCTATGTTTGAAAAATTGTGATCTAATGAATTCAACTAGAGCTGATGGTCCACAAGCATAAGTTAGCCGCATGAAATGTCTATAAAACTTGGTAAGTGGATACATATTTCAAATCTGCTTGAGAGCATAATGCCCAATAACCCAGACAAGTCCATTTAATAATTTACTCTCAGAAGTTATCAGTTGTGGTGCCCATTTGGCCAAGAAATGTTTGGAATTGAATGCCACACGTTGACCAGAGAGGAAAGATAACAGGATCTTCAAACGTAAACACGACACGGTTATCTTCAGAAAATTGGATTTGGTCATAAATGTTATGTTCACCTTCCATCACCTGAATATCTGATAGTTATCAATTCCATATAAATTTGCACAAAATAAAAGAATGCATGTGGCCGAGGGGGGAAACATCGAAGGAAAAATGTGGGATGTAAGGATATAAGCTGCAATACATATCAGCTTATAGCCTTGCATCCGAGACTTTTCCCTCAATTCTGTATATTTTGACCGAAAATCCAACACATTAAGCTAGATTAAAGTCAATCACTTAAGGCCTCATTCATTTTTGAAGAGATACACTTTTGCTTACGGTGCAAATTTCATTTTAATCAGTTGTTAATAACTGTTGCAGCTACATGAACAAAGAGTCTGAGGAAAGGATACAGTATGGTGCCCGTTTGTCTGTTGTAGCGGGAGATCATCACAGTACAGGCTCACATCCTCCCTCTCCACATCCTAACTTGGTGCCTGTCACCAAATCTGAACTGGGGTTGAGGAAAGCATAATAGCTAACTTGCACAATGTGGCCGTTTTGTGGTTCCCCTGTATAGCCCCAAATGGGCTATGTATGGGAAGGATAGAAGGCTCCACATCACAAATTAACTCGCTTGGCTTTGCAAAGAGGTATCCAGAAATCGAGCGCTTTGGGCAGTGGGGATGTGGCTTAAACGATATCTGCCCTGCCGTGTATACTTTTCTTTCAGATTAAATAAGTGAACAAAAAGTACACATCAATGATTTCTTTTTCTTTTATATCTACACCAATATATGCTAAGATTCCTTTACACACTCAGCAAAAACTATATGTGTTAACCACTCTTTCAAGTCACTCAATAAGCTAGGTCATATCCCTAATTAAATTAATTATTGTATATACATAACTGTCTAGCATATTTACCTGATGTCACATTTGTCCTATGGCGGTTTCTCAGAACTTCTAGCAATGGTCTGTGGAACCTAGAGACCAGTTAACCGATGCCAACCTTCGCCTTTTCCATCATATGTGTCACAAAGTGTCCCACGCAGAGAAAGTTTTCCCACAATGTGTCTTGCAAAAGTCCCCTGATTTTCGCCCACTGTTTATCTTTATAGTCGTCAAATGGCCTAAAGCCTTTCTCTATTCTTTGGGATGTCGTCATTTCTACGGTCTCCCACTGGCCCCCGATGCGGTCATGATAACATCACTGATTATTCATTATCAAGTCATCAGACCATATTTGGAAGACAGTCCTTTTTTCCTGACTCCAGTGTAATCTGGCTTATTGACAAATTACTTAAAAGTACTCATCAAGGTCCGTTTCAATTACACATGGAGTAATCACTTTCACCTCGAGGTCATTCGACAATCAAGTCGTATGTTATCTGTTCAATTAGTCATTGTATTTTTCATGTATAGATTAATTACCCCCTACAGTGCTCCCAGTAGGACGTAACCATTGAACCATAACCATTTAATTTGTTTTGGTTTTCTTGTTATACTTTCATACGAAAATACCTCCAACCATAGATTAATCACACAAAGATATTTCCTTGTTGAATGATTCGCCCATTAACTTTTGCCTTCGCCCAAAATAATGACTCACTCATCAGTATTTATTAACTGGGTTAGAAGGTCGCATAAATGACCAGTTTTTCTCCATGGACCACCTTGGTGTGTTATCGGCCAGAGTATTTTTCTGTATTGCCCGCGGGGCTAGCGTCTGGTCTGCATTCGAATTGATTATTCGTGTTCCTTCATGCCTCTAAATGACAGATATAGCTACGTCCCAGTCATAATTTATTCATATGGCTAGTTAAACTAACTTTCCAATAAGAGGGAACTTATTTGGAATAAAGTAATATTCTATGATATGACATACCCCCTGTTCGAAGAATTTCGGACCCCGAAATTGGAAAGAGGACCATCAAAACAATAGAACTCAAAAGTCGTGAACCAAATAGTTGTTATAGTATATAACATATAGAGTATGTAATATAGAATATGTAATATAGAGCTACATGGGGGTTGAGTCGTTGATGGGCACCATGAAGACGCCAATCGGTGTGATGCATCTCGGGTGGGGAGGGCATCCGTGTCGGAGGCAATTCTGTGCGTATGAAAATTGCTCGTGTCCAAGATCTCGGGTGTGGAGATCAGCCAGTCCCTCATGGAGTGAAAGTGTAGACTGGAACAGGGTTGAAGAGGTATAAGCCGACTACAGGGCTTAAAAATCGTTGTGGAAAAACGTGACATGAGCACAACGAGTACATTTAAAAGAATAAGAAAATACCGGAACCAACAATATAGTTTGGTTTGGCCTGTTACGACATTGACATACAGAGAAAATCAATAGTACAAGATATTATACAATATATGCGAAAAGTAGAGAAAGGTCAGTGTAAACCTAATCTACTCCATGTATACTACTCTGCTTGTTGATAATACACCTCCCACTTAGTCGTGTACATGATTAAAGTGATAGAGACACAATGCCCTGAAGGAAAGATAAAACGTGTTCAAGCGTGTGAGCATTGACACGCGTCAGGAACTCTCGTGTAACTGCATATTTTATCGGTATACCACTGCCTGGCTAAATTGTGAAACATATCAATTTGAGCCTCAGGACATGTTTGTTAAAACAAGGATGAATGAAACCTAGCTATCCCATATTGTACATCGCTGTGCCGCCAGACAGAAATAGCTGTCTGTACAACGAATGGAATACAGGGACCATACGCCCACAGCAAGTTATCATCACTAGATCGAAGCATTAATAGTTGTTATGGATCAATTAGAAAGACACATATCAAAACAGTTACAGTCCAACAATGTTTAGAGTACGCTGAAATTTTTCATCAAAGACGACCGTGCTGTCGGGATGTAGTTCCCTGTAGGTGAGTGATATGAAACACGTTAGGAGTAAAAAGCTGAAGCCGTATACATTAGGAGTTCTAGGTAAATAGATCTAATGGTAATCAAATCATACATGTATATGAACTTGCGTATATGGAAACTAACAAATCGATATACAAATTGTGGGTTATCTAACAATTTCTCTGTTGGTGCCTTTCAGACCAAACATCGCTCCTGTTACCAAAAAGATATCGATCATTGAATTGTAGACACGACTTATGGGAACACAACTCCCAGAAGAGCAATGTAACAACAATTACACATTGCATAAGACATGCGTGAAACACCGTTTTTTGTTGTTCCATGGCGGCATGATTGCACAACAGATGGTTGTTCAATTTTTGTTTGTTTTGTTTGTAGTTTCGGTTATCTGTCTTGTATGCCCCTTGTGTAATAGTCATTGCTAGAATATTACAATAGTCTCTGATATTTCCACTATCGAATGCACTTTTAATGATAAACTGATAGCCGGAATATGCCACCAATATATATTCACTTCACTAAAAACTAATTGGCGAGTTTACATTCAGGGCTTCACACAATTTAATTGATGATAAAGAAAACCTCAAATACGCAAGTATTGTTATTTTCCCCGTGTATTTTCTTTGAGAACTTGCTACCAATAAATAACCAATAACATAAAAAAATGCATCATATCATACAACATCATTTCATGATCATACTTTCAGAAATTTCGCTAATTTAAAATCTCATAGTTCGGCAAAAAAAAACCTGATTCTTTTGTTTTTAGCAATAAATTCTACAAAATTAATTTTGCCAATAATGAAACTCTGGAAGGGATAGCCTGGTCAGTAGGCGCAAGTAGTCCATGTGAGAAAACCGAAATAAAATACTTTTGCCTAAATTCATGCAGTCACTTTTTGGATAAAAGTTAAATTTCAGAAGAGATTTTGCATATTACAGAATTCTATCTATGTCAGGATTTGAAGCGGCGTTATACGTATATGTTTTCGTCAAAAAGATTCAGCTTACTGCCCGAATGATGAAACATTCGTTAAAAACGCATGTATGGTAAGGTATGGGTTGACCCCTAAACTGATCAATATAATAAGTTCCAATCTGAAGATGGTTGAAGAAGACTGATGGATTTACTATTTACCATATGTCTAGATTACAATGTAAACACTCAAATTTTATACCCGATCGCTGGGTGACAGCGACTGGCTTGAACCTTTGTCACAAACGTAAAGAATTACATTTATTTTCCCGACGTTTGTGCCATCAGACATCGCCAATTCTTATTGAGGGTCCAAAGGAGTAAAAGCGCAATATTTATAAAATACCCTTTGCACCGAAAATCGATTGTACCGAAACAGACAAAACACAACAAACCTCGGGTATACCAGTACCAAATGACCTAATAGGATAAATATTTATTCACGTACAAATATATATATGAATGAATTATTTTCGGGTTCATGATTTTGAATAATTTAGTTGCTGTTGTGATTTTAGAGAATTTTCATTCCTTTTGAGAAAAATTTTAGAATATGAAGGAGACGGGACAAAGATCTGGTTTCATTCGTATCGACATCTCACGTTATATAAAATTAAGCATGAATACACCAGAACCATATTTTAGTCTACAACGCTTAAGGATTATTGAACAGTGAGAATGACATATAAATTCCTTGGACATTATAGCTGAAACTTTCAAACAATGATGGAGTTCAAACAGGTAAGTTATTATTAATTTTTTTTTGTTTTTTTTCGGCAACTACATATCTGTATTGTCTTCTATAACTGGGAATAAAATATCATAATCATATGATCGTCTTATTGTTAAATTTATAACATCGAATACCAATCACGATATAGCAATACACCATATTATTGTTACATAAGATAGACATGTGATTTACCCAGAAAGGCAAAACAATCAAAAAGAAATGTATTTCGCTGATTAGAAGCGAAGAAAAGTCTAGTGACGTAATAAAATTATGTACGTCTCCTTTCGAGGGACACTGGACCGAACTCGGGACATTCTTTCCATAAAGGAGAGAATGCATCAAGTTTAAGGCCTGTGAAAATATTTGTACAACACCGTCACTAAAATTCCAAACATTTATAAATTGGTAATCACCACGTATGAAGAAGACAATCATTAAATTTCCCAGTGCCTGTCAAATAAAGGCATCTTAGTTCCAGTAATGGACACTTTCAAAAGCTATAAGGTACTTCATACATGTAATTCAAAACATTATTATCAAGTGACGTGACTTTAGAAGGAGACGAAAATGACTGTCTCGGCATACATAGATGTATGGGCAACTGGCCAATTTGTTAAAACAGTATATTTGCAGGACTCATTAGTTGATATATAGGATCGTGTTCAGTGAAGTGAGAAATAGCTATTCCGGGCCCTGGATCAGCCTTTCGCTCTTCACCGACTTTCGATACACACATCCTCCTGTGTTGAAGAGGTCTCAAACTTTTGGAATCATTCAAATTACTTTTGCACTGCGAAAGAGAAAACTACGTCAAAAATATTTTTTCCATTATGGTTTGCAAACCAAGCACAAACTCCAATCACCATACGTTCGTATGAGTCGCGCTGTATCTGATCTCTTAGATTGTGTGACGTCGACAATTCCAAATATGCAACTGATACCGCATATTGAGTGGGACAGACGCAGGAATCAACACTATTCCAAGGGTCCCCTGAAAGAGAAAAACATGTATAGTGAGATTAATTTCATTGATCTCATTATGTTATAGAGGGATTCAATAACTTAGTTGGGCATTTATCCGACTATGAAACTATTGGCGAGTGGCATAGGCATATGGAATAACATTGAGGACCTGCAGTGAACTCAACGCCATCTCACAGACTGACTCGTACCAGTAGTTAATTTGTGGAATTTAAATGCTTGTCAATGTGAAATGCGCAGGACAACACCAATCACACAGGTATCCTCGTCTCAATCTGCAAGACACAAGCAGAATTAGGCTATACTTACGCTAGCCTTTCCCGGTCTTCTTTTTCTACAAATCTGAATTATCATTATGGGGCACATTTCATCATGAAACAATACATAATCATCATATATCGTCATAATTTCAACATTATGTCGTCCGCTTAGTTCTAGAGATTCTCACACTATTCACTTTCCCAGACAATAATCCATAATTATCATATTCTTTATGCGCATGCTCCGTAATTCTAGACAAAAGAACAAGGAATTATTTCCTCACAAACAATCTGTCCCCATCTGAACCTTAAAACTAAGCAAATGTAAATAGTATTCAACGCTACCCACATACAACTATTCAAAGATACGTTTGTATCCATTATTTGAAAAATTCGACTGAAATTTCATTCTAGTTAGAGATCGCCAGTTTCGTTCTTCGTATTATCGAAATCTTGGACATGCGTACGTCTTCCACTATCTATTAATCTAGTATTTCAACCGATTTCATCATATCTCTTCCATATACTTTTATCAATATCATCATAATCATCATCGTCATCAATATCATCATCATCTCATATAAATCAACATTGCACCATTTCTTGCCCCAGAAATGAAAAGACTGTGCAAAATTTCATGTTTCCGTATATATATCTGTATAACCGCTAAAATTCCATTGCCTTGAGCAATCCAAATATATTTATCCGCAGATGTCTACGGCATAATACCACATAATTAAGTGCATAACTTCTAAACCACCGTCCAAAGACATCTGTTTCCAGGTTGCGCTTAATAATCACAATTCCACAAAATATATCCTGTATTATCCACATCAAACTTCGCCGTATATCCAGTAGTAACTATATTTTATCTCCGACACTCTTCAATGATTCCGTGCTTATTTAGTCCCATATGACGTCTCGTAAAGAGCCCAACATCAAATGCTCTTACAGATCTCTATGCCCACGTCCGTCCTATCAATATTTAACAGTAAACAGATCAATACGTTGTGATTCATTGTCGTCAGACTTCGTAAATTAACTCTCCATTGCACGAATTCATTTCTCTAATTTATATTCAAAGTCTTCCTTAAATATTTCATCACTCTTTATTCTTCTAATAACTCATTAATCCCATATTTTAAACATGTCGTGTTTCCATATTTATCACGAACAGGCACCCTGACATAGTGCAAATAGACCTTTATCCATGGCCAAAATCATCACTATACTTCAACTATCACTGGGAATTTCTAATCAATCACACAACGAATTATCTCCACTATTAATTCAATCTCAATTGGTTCAATGTTTTCTCTCCTAGTTTGTAAATTTTCTGAACGGAAAATACAATCCAGATTGTTAGTTTGTAGGTAAATTGCCACCTCACTAAGACATAACAACCGTCCTCATTAATATACATATTAATCTACGAGGATAGGAGCAGAAGTCATTCATCCCTGGTGAGTCATAGTTTTACTGAGTCTTTAAACATAACCTTTTGGAGCTTGTCTTAAAATACGAACATTCTTCTCTGTAATTATTTCTTTATCTTCGATAGATAATTCATTTTCAGGAATCCAAGTCCAAATTTTCTTATTTGTCTGAGCTGTGTATCTCACATAGTAACGGATCTTCTCCTTTTCATCTTTTTTTCCTTTTAAGACATTCTCAATTGTCCTAACTTTATTTTGCAGTAATTCTTCATCAGTTGGCCTGGGTATCATGGGTGTAACTATGTCTGCCTGACATTCTCAAAAAGTCCCAGATCATCGATTCGATCGGGTTGAATAATGTCTCGAGCCTGTTCGGCCGCCTTAACTTGGGGCGTGGGGGTCACTCCTACGTCTCTATTTTGCTTTTCAATACAAACTACACTAGTTTCTGAATCTTCAGGGATAACGGGTAACGGTTCGACTAACTTAGTCCCCTTCATTACAAAGTTATCCTCTGGTATCTCATTTTCATAAATAGCAAATACGTCATTATCCTTAATCTGGACAAGTTCCAACAAAGGTTTTGTAGGGCCCACGTGGCGATTAACACATTTCTTCAATCGGTTGCTATGGACAATACTCTCGACCAATTTATTTGATTGAACATTCCTAATTTTAAAGTTCAGTAATCCAACTTTAGTGACAACTCTAAAAGGACCTACCCATTTCGAATTTAACTTTTTCGAAAAGTGTTTAGGGGTATGTGGTAACCATAGATAAACAATATCTCCAACTTTAATATCTGTGTCGTTACATCTCATGTCATAGAAATACATATTTCCTCCGCTAGATCTGTAATAGTGGCGGCGTTGCCGTCCTCTAGCAGGCTTTCTTCTCCAGTTTAAAGGACGGGGTTCCCAACTTCTATTGGTTCGACCACCCCTGTTCGGATTGTTGTTTTGATTTGGATAACAACTATTACCTAGAGGGTTCCGGTTTTGTTCATTCCCATTTTGTCTATACCCCTGATAATACTCACTCGGTCTCTGATTATATTGATAACTCTGGTTTGGTTGCCGATTACCTTGATAAGGCCTTAATTGACATTGTCTGGTAAAATTTGGCAACCGATTCACATTTCTAAAACATTGAGTGGAATAATGGCCCACTCGTCTGCACGTCGCACATCGAAAAGTGGTAGGGTGTGGTTGCACACAACGAGGCGATTCGTCCACATACCTGCTTGGCACCGACTCTTTAAACTGATCGCCATCTGTGCAGCGCGTTTGTAATTCGGTTCTGATTTCGGCTAGCTGTTCCTTAAGTTGGTCTATTTCGACCTTTAAATTAGCCTCATAGATATTGTCTATTTGTGGTTGTTTCGCTGAAGCCATTTGAGTAGCCATTTCCGCCAATTTCGAACATTGTATAGTAGTTTCTAAATCAGCCGGATTCTGCATGATCACTTGACACCCTATTTCAGGTCTCAAACCTCGGATGATTTGTAATTTAGTGACGTCATCCGTCTTTCCTAATCGACAGGCCAGCTGCACCACTGAATCGATAAATGTGCTTGTCGCCTGTGACGAGCCCTGCCTTAAGGCACAGAATGCGATCTCCAAATTAAACATCTGTCTTACGTTTAAGTATTTATTTTCAAAAGCTTTGCGCAATCGTGGCCAGTCCCCGCGCTGAGCGTCTGGTAGAAGTGTGCACCACACCTCTGCGGCATCCTTAATTAAGAGCCGGAAATGTTGTACCTTTTGATCATCATGTATCCCATTTAAATTCAAAAAGATTTCGAATTTTTGTAACCAAATCCTAGCATCTTCGTGTGCACCTCCAGAAAATTTCTCTGGACGGGTGGCATTCATCATAGCCATCGCTATTTCTTCGTTATGCACAAGATCTGCATTTATAATGACCTCATCAACAAGTTCATTTGCCAAATCCTGATTATCAACTAATTCATCTACAAAAAGATCCTCACCGAATGGTCCAACCAATTCTGGCTCTTCATCGCTATCGAGAGGTTCCTGGTCTAACACAGGATCTCCTAATGGTTCCCCCAAATTTTCTAATGGGGCTGCAAAATTTTCTAATGGCTCCCCGGGATTTTGTAAAAGCTCATCAAGATTCTGTAAGTGCTGCCCAATATTTTCTAAGGGCTCATCAAGATTTCTAATTCTTCCGGTAGATTTTCTAATGCTACTGGCTCATCAAAGTTCCGTAAGTGTTCCTCTCCTTGAGCTTCATTATTTAACACAGGCTCTTCAAATTCTTCCCCCTGAATTACATTATTTATCGCATTACTATTTAGCAATATCTGCGACGGGTCATTGTCTGCATCCTGACCAAATTCAGGCTGTGGGTCTACTATTCCCTGATCTATAGGCACCCCTTCGTCGCGGACAACTATATCCTGTACATCTATTCTCTTTAACACGGGACTATCTCGATCATCATCTTCAAACACCAGATATAGCAATTGATAGATCACCAGTTGCAAAACCCTGGACGGCCACGGAAAAAACCGCTGAACCAATCCATCAAGTAATAAAGAAATCATGACTTATGGATTAAAACAAATCTCGAAAATTTGGTACGGTCACGGCAAAAAATCGCAAAACCAATCCACCATCTGCCTAAAAGGGTTCCAGCACCATGACCCGTCGCAGATATTGCTAAATAGTAATGCGATAAATAATGTAATTCAGGGGGAAGAATTTGAAGAGCCTGTGTTAAATAATGAAGCTCAAGGAGAGGAACACTTACGGAACTTTGATGAGCCAGTAGCATTAGAAAATCTACCGGAAGAATTAGAAAATCTTGATGAGCCCTTAGAAAATATTGGGCAGCACTTACAGAATCTTGATGAGCTTTTACAAAATCCCGGGAAGCCATTAGAAAATTTTGCAGAGCCACTAGAAAATTTGGGGGAACCATTAGAATATCCTGTGTTAGACCAGGAACCTCTCGATAGCGATGAAGAGCCAGAATTGGTTGGACCATTCGGTGAGGATCTTTTTGTAGATGAATTAGTTGATAATCAGGATTTGGTAAATGAACTTGTTGATGAGGCTATAATAAATGCAGATCTTATGCATAACGAAGAAATAACGATGGATATGTTAAATGCCACCCGCCCGGAGAAATTTTCTGGAGGTGCACACGAAGATGCTAGAATTTGGCTCCAAAAATTCGAAATCTTTTTGAATCTAAATGCTATACATGATGATCAAAAGGCACAGTATTTTCAGCTCTTCACAAAAGATACTGCGGAAGTCTGGTGTATGTATCTGCCCGACGCCCAACGCGAAGATTGGCCACGATTACGCCAGGCGTTTGAAAATAAATACTTAAACATAAGACAGATGTTTAATTTAGAGACCGCTTTCTATGCCTTAAAGCAAGGTTCGTCGCAGGCGACTGGGGCTTTTATCGATTCAGTGATGCAGCTGGCCTGTCGATTAGGAAAGACGGATGACGTCACTAAATTACAGATTATCCGAGGATTGAGACCTGAAATTGCGTGTCAGGTTATAATGCAAAACCCTGCGGATTTAGAATCCATAATCCAATGTTCAATATTAGCGGAAATCTCCACTCAAATGGCATCAGCAAGGCATCCACAAATTACAGGTATAGACGATATCTATGAGGCTAATTTAAAGGTCGAAATAGACCAACTTAAGGAACAGCTAGCCGAAATCAGAACCGAATTACAAACGCGCTACACAGCTGGCGATCAGTTTAAAGAGTCGGTGCAAAGCAGGTATGTGGACGAATCGCCTCGTTGTATGCAACCACACCCTACCACTTTTCGATGTGCGACGTGCAGACGAGTGGGCCATTATTCCACTCAATGTTTTAGAAATGTGAATCGGTTGCCAAATTTTACCAGACAATGTCAATTAAGGCCTTATCAAGGTAATCGGCAACCAAACCAGAGTTATCAATATAATCAGAGACCGAGTGAGTATTATCAGGGGTATAGACAAAATGGGAATGAACAAAACCGGAACCCTCTAGGTAATAGTTGTTATCCAAATCAAAACCACAATCCGAACAGGGGTGGTCGAACCAATAGAAGTTGGGAACCCCGTCCTTTAAACTGGAGAAGAAAGCCTGCTAGAGGACGGCAACGCCGCCACTATTACAGATCTAGTGGAGGAAATATGTATTTCTATGACATGAGATGTCAAGACACAGATATTAAAGTTGGAGATATTGTTTATCTACGGTTACCAGAGACCCCTAAACACTTTTCGAAAAAGTTAAACTCGAAATGGGTAGGTCCTTTTCGAGTGGTCACTAAAGTTGGATTACTGAACTTTAAAATTAGGAATGTTCAATCAAATAAATTGGTCGAGAGTATTGCCCATAGCAACCGATTGAAGAAATGTGTTAATCGCCACGTGGGCCCTACAAAACCTTTGTTGGAACTTGTCCAGATTAAGGATAATGACGTATTTGCTATTTATGAAAATGAGATACCAGAGGATAACTTTGTAATGAAGGGGACTAAATTAGTCGAACCGTTACCCGTTATCCCTGAAGATTCAGGGACTAGTGAAGTTTGTATTGAGAAGCAAAAGGGAGATGTAGGAGTGACCCCCACGCCCCAAGTTAACGAGACCGAACAGGCTCAAGACATTATTCAACCCAATCAAATAGATGATCTGGGACTTTTTGAGAATGTCAGGCAGCCAGTTCAAAACAAACAGAGAAATGATTATGGACCGAGGATATGTTGTGAGCAAAGAAATAATTACAGAGAAGAATGTACGTATTTTAAGACAAGCTCCGAAAGGTTATGTTTAAAGACTTAGGAAAACTATGACTCACCAGGGATGAATGACTTCTGCTCCTATCCTCGTAGATTAATGTGTATATTAATGAGGGCGGTTGTTATGTTTTAGTGAGGTGGCAATTTACCTACAAACTAACAATCTGGATTGTATTTTCCGTTCAGAAAATTTACAGACTAGGAGAGAAAACATTGGACCAAATGAGATTGAATTAATAATAGAGATAACTAGTTAGATGATTGATTAGAAGTTCATAATGATGACTGAAAAGTAATGATGATTTGGGCCATGGATAAAGGTCTATTTACACTATGTCAGGGTGCCTGTTCGTGATAAATATGGAAACACGACATGTTTAAAATATGGGATTAATGAGTTATTAGAAGAATAAAAAGTGATGAAATATTTAATGAAGACTTTGAATATAAATTAGAGAAATGAATTCGTGCAATGGGGAGTTAATTTACGAAGTCTGACGACAATGAATCACAACGTATTGATCTGTTTACTATTAAATATTGATAGGACGGACGTGGGCATAGAGATCTGTAAGAGCATTTGATGTTGGACTCTTTACCAGACGTCATATGGGATTAAATAATCACGGAATCATTGAAGAGTGTCGGGGATAAAATATAGTTACTACTGGATATACGGCGAAGTTTGATGGAGATAATAAATGATATATTTTATGGAATTGTGCTTATTAAACGCAACCTGGAAAAAGATGTCTTTGGAAGGTGGTTTAGAAGGTATGCACTTAATTATGTGGTATAATGACGTGGACATCTGCGGATAAATATATTTGGATTGCTCAAGGCAATGGAATTTTAGCGGTTATACAGATATATATACGGAAACATGAAATTTTGCACAGTCTTTTCATTTCTGGGGCAAGAAATGGTGCAATGTTGATTTATATGAGATGATGATGATATTGATGACGATGATGATTATGATGATATTGATAAAAGTATATGGAAGAGATATGATGAAATCGGTTGAAATACTAGATTAATAGATAGTGGAAGACGTACGCATGTCCAAGATTTCGATAATACGAAGAACGAAACTGGCGATCTCTAACTAGAATGAAATTTCAGTCGAATTTTTCAAATAATGGATACAAACGTATCTTTGAATAGTTGTATATGGATAGCGTTGAATACTATTTACATTTGCTTAGTTTTAAGGTTAAGATGGGGACAGATTGTTTGTGAGGAAATAATTCCTTGTTCTTTTGTCTAGAATTACGGAGCATGCGCATAAAGAATATGATAATTATGGATTATTGTCTGGGAAAGTGAATAGTGTGAGAATCTCTAGAACTAAGCGGACGACATAATGTTGAAATTATGACGATATATGATGATTATGTATTGTTTCATGATGAAATGTGCCCCATAATGATAATTCAGATTTGTAGAAAAAGAAGACCGGGAAAGGCTAGCGTAAGTATAGCCTAATTCTGCTTGTGTCTTGCAGATTGAGACGAGGATACCTGTGTGGTTGGTGTTGTCCTGCGCATTTCAAATTCACAAGCATTTACATTCCACAAATTAACTACTGGTACGAGTCAGTCTGTGGGATGGCGTTGAGTTCACTGCAGGTCCTCAATATTATTCCATACGCATATGCCACTCGCCAATAGTTTCATAGTCGGATAAATGCCCAACTAAGTTATTGAATCCCTCTATAACATAAGGAGATCAATGAAATTGATCTCACTACACATGTTTTTCTCTTTCAGGGGACCCTTGGAATAGTGTTGATTCCTGCGTCTGTCCCACTCAATATGCGGTATCAGTTGCATATTTGGAATTGTCGACGTCACACAATCTAAGAGATCAGATACAGCGCGACTCATACGAACGTATGGTGATTGGAGTTTGTGCTTGGTTTGCAAACCATAATGGAAAAAATATATTTTTGAAGTAGTTTTCTCTTTCGCAGGGCAAAAACTAATTTGAATGATTCCAAAGTTTGCGACCTCTTCAACACAGGAGGATGTGTGTATCGAAAGTCGGTGAAGAGCGAAAGGCTGATCCAGGGCCCGGAATAGCTATTTCTCACTTCACTGAACACGATCCTATACAGGGTGTATCAAAAAAACCGGAGTCCTAGTACGATGACATATTTTTCATTGAGCAAAGGAGAAATCTATTTTTTTTGGTGATTTGTCATCAAGACCGACCCTTTGGGACTGACCAGCTGAACAATTCAATGATCTGTGATCAAGCATGTTAGAACAATAGCTATTCTTCAATTATGAGTGAAATGTGACTTGCGCCAGATTTGGTTTACATCATTCGTCTGCCCTTGAAAGAAAAGAAATACGGTGTACAAATGAAATGTCTTTTATCCACTCTGAATTCATTGACATTTTGAAAACAAAACGGTGTACAATTAAAATGTCGTTTAACTGTTACCTAAAGTCCAGGGTGTACATCACGCCTCCAGCAGATCTCAATGACCTGGAACAGCGCATCATAACAGAAGTTGACAACCTGAGGCAGAACCAGGCACTTATCAGACGGGCCGTGGCGGCAATGAATGAACGTGCGCGTACCTGCATCCAGAGAAACGGAGAACACGTTGAAGATTGAGATTCAATTGTCTGTTAAAAAGACATTTGAATTGTACACATTTTTGTTAAATTCAGAGTTAAAAGACATTTTAATTGTACACCGTTTTGTTTTCAAAATATCAATGAATTCAGAGTGGATAAAAGACATTTCATTTGTACACCGTATTTCTTTTCTTTCAAGGGCAGACGAATGATGTAAACCAAATCTGGCGCAAGTCACATTTCACTCATAATTGAAGAATAGCTATTGTTCTAACATGCTTGATCACAGATCATTGAATTGTTCAGCTGGTCAGTCCCAAAGGGTCGGTCTTGATGACAAATCAACAAAAAAAAATAGATTTCTCCTTTGCTCAATGAAAAATATGTCATCGTACTAGGACTCCGGTTTTTTTGATACACCCTGTATATCAACTAATGAGTCCTGCAAATATACTGTTTTAACAAATTGGCCAGTTGCCCATACATCTATGTATGCCGAGACAGTCATTTTCGTCTCCTTCTAAAGTCACGTCACTTGATAATAATGTTTTGAATTACATGTACGAAGTACCTTATAGCTTTTGAAAGTGTCCATTACTGGAACTAAGATGTCTTTATTTGACAGACATTGAAAATTTAATGATTATCTTCTTCATACGTATGGATTACCAATTTATAAATGTTTGGAATTTCAGTGACGGTGTTGTACAATATTTTACCAGGCCTTAAACTTGATGCATTTTCTCTTTTATGGAAAAGATGTCCCGAGTTCGGTCCTTTGTCCCTCAAAGGGATACCCAAATAATTGTAATGTATAATTGATGTTGCGGATTCTTGTTTGATCTTAATGCATAGCATGTTGCCTGGTGAAAAAGGTTTGGTAGATGTTTGGTAATTGATGACAATTATATAAAACCTTGGGGACATGACGTACGCAAGAATATTGGTTCTATTGAAGAAGTGACAAAATTTGCAGCGAAAGGAAAATTGACAGTGTATGATCACGTTTATTGGAAAGTGCTATCATTCTTACAGCACGCTTTTGTAGCAGAAACAACGAATTTAGATGGCTTGAGTACGTAGTTCCCCATAGAATATTTCCGTACGATAGATAAGGGACGATCAGAGAGTAATATAGTACTTTCTAACCACTGGTAATTGGAGCTATACTGAGTGTAATACAACAGTAATATGATTGTCATGATTTGTTCTCAGCCATGGAGTCAATTACCCATCTGTATGTATGTACATTAAAAAAAAAAAATTAATAATAACTTACCTGTTTGAACTCCATCGTTGTTTGAAAATTCCAGTATGCTATAATGTCCAAGGAATTTATATGTCATTCTCACTGTTCAATAATCCTTAAGTGTTGTAGACTAAAATATTGTTCTGGTGTATTCATGCTTAATTTTATATTACGTGAGATGTCGCTACGAATGGAAACCATGAATCTTGTCCACTATTTAACGAATTATCACATGGAAAAGGGCTATGTACAATTTTTCCCATATACTCCAAATTGCACTTCTGTGTGTATCACATTTGGTACATTTTCCCTGCAAAAAAAAAAAAAAACTCTTCAATCTTATGGTAAGACACTAGGGAATTATTTCGTTTTCGAATATACCATTGTAGATCGTCTCTTCCATGATATGTCTATGACACAGATAATTCAAGTTGTAATCTTTTCAATTACGTTTAGAATATTTACTGTGTTATTCCTCTTCCATTTCCATGGACTAGGATCGTTCTACGAATGCCAGTTTGGTACACTAAGTATCTGGAGTCCATTTCGATGATTATTTAATCACTTCCGATAGTTCATTTCGCTTATCACTTGAGGGTATATGATGATACCATGATTTGGTCGAGTTATCGGCTTCATCAGGTGTCGTCCCACACCTCTGTCGAATCGAAATTCCAAATTCCAATCACTCTGGTTTACTCCATGTTAGCGAATGTATGTACTTCACTTTTCTTGGCATTCCATTCAGTGAGATGGGATTATTCCAGTTGCCATCACAAATGCGAGAGGTTCGAATTCAATCTGTTCTCTTGATACTGTGCTTCATTTTAATTACTATAATAGGGTATGATCCTTAACGTTGGGTTTTTCTGATGCCTCAGTCTCATCTCCAATTTACAGAAGTGTTGTACAATCCGCCAAGTGTTGTGGCGTTCTCTTTTCTGAAAAGTTTAAACAAAGAGATATTTACTATGAGGACAATCAGAAAGTAACAGATTTCTTAGTTCACATAGGTTTATATCTTTGCAATAATTATGTAGTATAATTATGACCTGTAGGTTCCATCAACATGCAGTTTTATCATTTTACAGGACAAAAATTTTAGCACTTACTTGTCAAATTCATAACGTCTTGACTAGTCAAGTCGAATGGCTTCCACCATGCCTCTTTCTGTGTGGCCCGATCCATCCCAGCGGATATTTAATCTATGACGGGGATCAGTATTCCACTTTGGGGATGTAGTGATTATTGATGCATTCATTTGTATCGTGTTATCGATGCCCCAGCTATCTCGGCTAATTCTTGTAAACGACACACTGGGTTTAATGCGGCGTTTGTTTCTCGAGTTTCATCGCCTATAGCCCGAGGCATGAATATGTCACACTCCTATGGTTTTCATAGCCTCATTTGATATCCACGGCTGAGAGGGTATATCCCACGTTATTATTGACAATCTGCATCAGTGATCACGATACTTACATTTACACGGTGCAACACTTAAACGGTTTAATCATGTACACGGCCACGTGCGCGGTGTATTGTCAACAAGCAGAGTAGTATACAGGGAGTAGATTTGGTTTACACTGACCTTTCTCTGGTTTTCACATATATTGTATAGTATCTTGTACTATTGATTTTCTCTGTATGTCAATGTCGTAACAGGCCAAACCAAACTATATTGTTGGTCCCGGTATTTTCTTATTCTTTTAAATGTACTCGTTGTGCTCATGTCACGTTTTTTTTCCACAACGATTTTTAAGCACTGTAGTTGGCTTATACCCCTTCCATCCGGTTCCAGTCTACGCATCGACTCCACGAGGGATTGGCCGATCTCCATACCTGAGATCTTCCGGTATGAGCACTTTCTACACGAGTAAGTGGCTCCACCACGGGTGATCTGCATACGCTCAGATCGGCCCCAACTGATGCTCTTCCAGGACGAGGATGGACCCTCTCCACCTGCTGCGCCACATTCAGCGGGCTATCTTATAATGTATGGTGAATGGGTACACACCAAAGACAGATCTCTTCACCAACAGTTTCATGTACTTTCTGATCACCTGACCTCCACCCGTAGTTCTACAATTTGAAGGGTCTCAAATTCGTTATTGAGGGGGTATGTCATATCATAGAATATTACTTTATTCCAAATAAGTTCCCTCTTATTGGAAAGTTAGTTTAACTAGCCATATGAATAAATTATGACTGGGACGTAGCTATATCTGTCATTTAGAGGCATGAAGGAACACGAATAATCAATTCGAATGCAGACCAGACGCTAGCCCCGCGGGCAATACAGAAAAATACTCTGGCCGATAACACACCAAGGTGGTCCATGGAGAAAAACGGGTCATTTATGCGACCTTCTAACCCAGTTAATAAATACTGATGAGTGAGTCATTATTTTGGGTGAAGGCAAAAGTTAATTGTCGAATTATTTAACAAGGAAGTATCTTTGGATGATTAATCTGTGTTGGATGAATTTTCATATGAAAGTATAACAAGAAAACCGATTAAAAGGTTATGGTTCAATAATTACGTCCTACTAAGAACACTGTAAGGGGTAATTAATCTATACATGAAAAATACAATGACTAATTGAACAGATAACATACGACTTGATTGTCGAATGACCTCGAGGTGAAAGTGATTACTCCATGTGTAATTGAAACGGACCTTGATGAGTATTTTTAAGTAATTTGTCAATAAGCCAGATTACACTGGAGTCAGGAAAAAAGGACTGTCTTCCAAATATGGTCTGATGACTTGATAATGAATAATCAGTGATGTTATCATGACCGCATCGGGGGCCAGTGGGAGACCGTAGAAATGACGACATCCCGAATAATAGGATAAGCCTTTAGGGCATTTGATCGGTACAAATAGTGGTGATTGGGGTAGAGCGGGGGACTTCTCGGCCGGACACACAGCTGAAACGTAAACTAGTTATACAGACGTCCAGGTCTCCAAGTATGGACAAACTTGGCATTGGTTAAGAAGTCGGGGGTTCCTCAGGAAGGAGAAAGGAAGCACAAAATAAGGATACAACAGGTCAGTTATGTATATCAATAATTAATAATGGAAACCATGAATCTTGTCCACTATTTAACGAATTATCACATGGAAAAGGGCTATGTACAATTTTTCCCATATACTCCAAATTGCACTTCTGTGTGTATCACATTTGGTACATTTTCCCTGCAAAAAAAAAAAAACTCTTCAATCTTATGGTAAGACACTAGGGAATTATTTCGTTTTCGAATATACCATTGTAGATCGTCTCTTCCATGATATGTCTATGACACAGATAATTCAAGTTGTAATCTTTTCAATTACGTTTAGAATATTTACTGTGTTATTCCTCTTCCATTTCCATGGACTAGGATCGTTCTACGAATGCCAGTTTGGTACACTAAGTATCTGGAGTCCATTTCGATGATTATTTAATCACTTCCGATAGTTCATTTCGCTTATCACTTGAGGGTATATGATGATACCATGATTTGGTCGAGTTATCGGCTTCATCAGGTGTCGTCCCACACCTCTGTCGAATCGAAATTCCAAATTCCAATCACTCTGGTTTACTCCATGTTAGCGAATGTATGTACTTCACTTTTCTTGGCATTCCATTCAGTGAGATGGGATTATTCCAGTTGCCATCACAAATGCGAGAGGTACCGGGATCGATGCCCGGGTTCTCCACCATATCAAGGTGTACGTTTTCCCTGTATAGCCCCAAATGGGCTATGTATGGGAGGATAGAAGGCTCCACATCACAAATTAACTCGCTTGGCTTTGCAAAGAGGTATCCAGAAATCGAGCGCTTTGGGAGTGGGGATGTGGCTTAAACGATAACTGCCTTGCCGTGGGTATACTTTTCTTCCAGATTAAATAAATTAACAAAAAGACACATAATACGTTTTCTTGAGGTTTCTTTTATCTGACACCAATATATGCTCAAATTCCTTTAGCACAATAGCAAAACACTAATACATGTTAACCACCTCTTTCAAGTCACTCAATAAGCTAGAGTCATATCCCTAACCGTAATTAATTATTGATATACATAACTGACCTGTTGTTATTTTGTGCTTCCTTTCTCCTTCCTGAGGAACCCCTGACTTCTTAACCAATGCCAAGTTTGTCCATACTTGGAGACCTGGACGTCTGTATAACTAGTTTACGTTTCAGCTGTGTGTCCGGCCGAGAAGTTCCCCGCTCTACCCCAATCACCACTATTTGTACCGATCAAATGCCCTAAAGGCTTATCCTATTATTCGGGATGTCGTCATTTCTACGGTCTCCCACTGGCCCCCGATGCGGTCATGATAACATCACTGATTATTCATTATCAAGTCATCAGACCATATTTGGAAGACAGTCCTTTTTTCCTGACTCCAGTGTAATCTGGCTTATTGACAAATTACTTAAAAGTACTCATCAAGGTCCGTTTCAATTACACATGGAGTAATCACTTTCACCTCGAGGTCATTCGACAATCAAGTCGTATGTTATCTGTTCAATTAGTCATTGTATTTTTCATGTATAGATTAATTACCCCCTACAGTGCTCCCAGTAGGACGTAACCATTGAACCATAACCATTTAATTTGTTTTGGTTTTCTTGTTATACTTTCATACGAAAATACCTCCAACCATAGATTAATCACACAAAGATATTTCCTTGTTGAATGATTCGCCCATTAACTTTTGCCTTCGCCCAAAATAATGACTCACTCATCAGTATTTATTAACTGGGTTAGAAGGTCGCATAAATGACCAGTTTTTCTCCATGGACCACCTTGGTGTGTTATCGGCCAGAGTATTTTTCTGTATTGCCCGCGGGGCTAGCGTCTGGTCTGCATTCGAATTGATTATTCGTGTTCCTTCATGCCTCTAAATGACAGATATAGCTACGTCCCAGTCATAATTTATTCATATGGCTAGTTAAACTAACTTTCCAATAAGAGGGAACTTATTTGGAATAAAGTAATATTCTATGATATGACACTATGCTTCTGCTTTGTTTTGCAATTCATGACGGGCGAAAGAAAACAATTTGTTCAACAAATTATAAGAAAACCGGTCTGCCATAGGTAGATTTTCATTATAGGGGAAACTATGCGGCGTCAAACAGATCTAGAAGTGTCAAACAATATAGTCCTAGACCACTATTTTCCCAATGTAGGTGAAAATTTCACCAAATCATGTCCAATATTAAGTTTCAATTTAATACTCCTGTACTTCTCAGGCGAATTTGTCTTCATATATTATACATTATCACTACGGTTTGACCCTTGTAGACCAATTTGACGTTACATTTGGGGTTCTTAAGGATCATCAGGACTTTTGACATTTTTGAAATTTTTTGCCAAGTCTAAATTTCTAAAAACGACCCTTATCATTATAATGACCAAATTTTATGACACAATGATACCATGAGACATGATATGACAAAAAATGTATTTCCCTTTTTTTTCAAAAAAATTTTCAATACCTTTGTGAAGCAAAAATGTAATGAAATGACAACGAATTTCGTGAAGCGACTTTCAGGAAATCAGTACTATAACAGGCCAGGAAAACGATAAATAAAATGACTCAACTAAGTTTTGGAGGTCCTACGAGCGAAATTATCCATTTCGCCTGAAGCGCGTGGCCGTACTTTCATATTCGACTGTACACGTGAACACAAAACACCGCTGAAATTTCGCCATTTTGCCACCGACGTCACAAGGAAATAAAGATAATTCAATAGAAAATAAACTACAGCAGGTATGAAATTCAATTTTTCCACAAATACACAGGTAGATACGTACGTTTAAGTCCATCTGTTGGCAAAGAAATCGAATTCAGCGCTTTGAAATCACACAGGTTGAACCAAGTGACAGCGTGCTTCTTTCCCAAACAAGGTGACCCATCACATGTTAATAATATTCATACGCGAAATAGGCATGTCGAAGATATCGTCCACAACATGTATAAACATCAAAGAGGCATCATAATTCAGTATAATATGGTGATATTTAGAATACAAAATATTTAATTCGTCAGTTTCATTGCAGAAAATCATTTTTGGAAACCTCCCTGGAGATGTACTTTTTCCAGCCGCCTTACTCTAATATCCGGTTGCCTTCTTCTCGAGAAATCGCACGAGGTTTCATAATTTTGTCAAACTCAGGAAAAACAGATCATCCGTCTAATTACATGAAATTTAGACAACAAAGATGGTAGTATAGTGGATTTTGGTGAGTAGCCCTCACACCTGAATGGTTGTGCATTCCGATCTCATGTTCTGGAAGCGTTTGTCGATGAAAATGGGTCAACATAAACTTGCTTACCTCAATGTCATTAACCCTCCTGAACACGTGCCAACAACAACAACAACAACACAACACAACAACAACATGTTGAATGACTGTCTCATTCAGATGGACTTTGATTGACAAGTGTTCAGTTTTGTGTGAAGGGTTAATGCATCGAGGCCGGAAGAAGTCCACCTGAGCAGGAAGAAATGTGAATCGCCATTTTCCTGAACAATTCAGTTGGTTTGACCACGTGTAGCATTCTATTTCCCCAAAAGTTCAAGTAGGTCATTCTTGTTTGACCTCAACGAAGAGATGATTCAACTTTATTCGTGAGTTAAACAGTCACTACATTTCTTCAATTCTCAAATTTTACTTCAAGAAATCCACTACATTTTTGGTCAATTTTCCATCACAAAGTCATTTTTTCGAGTTAGTTCAAAGAAATAATCATATTTTCTTGTGTTTAGTTGTGTTTTCTATCTTTCTGAGATGAAATAATTCGCCCTTGACAATTTAGTGCCTTTTTAAAAATTTCAACCTGACCAAAAAATGTCAAAATCTCTCATGTCCGCATTCCCCTTAATTAACTGCTCTAAGACCGATTCTACTGCCCTAAGACGCCGTCCGTTCAATGGGTGATATTTGAAACGGACAGGTCCAGTAATAACTGTGAGATCTATTCTCCATGCAGGGCCTGGTATGGAGGTACGGGGTATAGGCTTACACACCTGCATTATGGGGGATGGATTCGATATATTCCATCCACGTCAGAAAAGCATATGATTTCCAAAAAATTATAGTGCGGTATGAATATATATATTCTCTGTCTGGGAAAATACATGCTCATATCCGATTTTGTAAGTTCATTCTGGTAATTGTAGATAGAACTGCGTGTGTTGGAGCTGAGATACAACAAAGGCGGATCCAGCGAAAATTCAGTGGAGGGGGGGGGGAGTCGACTATCACAGCCAAACATGCGAGGGCCCAGGGGCCGCCTAGGCCTCGGAAGCTCCGAGATCCCAGTTCGCCAGAGATGCGTTCTACGTGTTTTCCCGGATACAGTTCTGAATATAATGTTTGTAGATTTATGGTTCTATTTTCACTTTTGTCACGTAAGCACGCATCCATATTGAAAAATCTTACATTATGCCGGACTCCATTTGACTTTCTGAGTAGTATAGGAAGCTTAAAAGCTAGCACACTGACCTTTGACCTCTGAGTGCACTTTATCCCATGATGCAACACCAAAGGTCAATGACTGCATTTGAGCATGTACTGACCTGTATCTAGGGGTTTTCCATTGGGACTTGTGCGCAGGTGTATGACGTCACTTCCGGTAGGCGTGAATCGGGCGTGACCTGAGTAAGGCTGACCTAGTTCTGGTATCGAATGATAGGCATGTACTGTATCTGGGGTTTTTTCCATTCATCCGGGTCCTTCTATCGGACTTGTACAGCCGGGTCCTTGTTTACATATGATTCAATGATAGGAATGTACTGACTTGTATCCTCTCGTTCATCTTTACATCCGGGTACTTGTGACCTTTTTTCATCCGGGTCCTTGACTCTTATAACCTTGTTTTTCATCCGGGTCATTGTCTGTTTTTATTATTATCATCCGGGTCTGTAGGATGGTAGGATTCAATGATAGGGATGCATGTACTGTATCTGGGTTTTTTCCATTCATCTGGATCCTTGTTTTACAGCCGGGGACTTGTCCACCCGGGTCCTTCGGTGGGAAGTGTTATAGTGATTGAATGCATGTCGCTGGACTTGTATAATTTTCGACTACAGGACCTCACGCATCTTCCTACCTATGCCGAGAGCATTTTTACAGACCAAGTTACAGCTTTCAAGTTGAATATTGCATTCGGGTACATGTTACGGCACAAACAGACGGATCAACTGCGGTCTCAGCAATAATACCTATATGTTTGACCAACCCTTCACGGTGACGGGTGCTATTTATCTGGAGTCACTCATCGAGCAACTCACTACGGTGGATCCTTTGGAATGGGCCCGGTTACAACGTCCTAACACCAAATGGACGGTAGAAATGGTGACCAACATTTTTCGTGACCAAATTGAGAGATCATCCCATCGGTGCTCCTGTCATTCTACCGCCTTGGTTGCTCCATCGAGATGGTGTGTATGCGTTAACGACAGGCGCACATGGACCCTACAAAGACCAGAAATGTCTGTTTCAGTGGTTGGCCGTTCATTTGGACAAGTGTGATCCACGGGCTTGTGATAGAGTGGGCAGCTGCTGTTGGGAAGAGTATCTAGAGGAACAAGACATAGACCAGCGATGGTTCCGGGGAGTGCCATTTAAGTATTTGGATGTCGTGGAATCGCTTTTTCAGGTGAATATCTTTGTATACCGTTTACTACGGGGGGATGGTGAAACACTTCAATTTGTGACTGAATTGGTTCATCGCTCAACAGAACGGTATACCTCGATGATGAAATTCAGTGTCTTCGACGACGGCGGGGTGAGTCATTTTTCCCTAATCCACGATATGAGCCTGTACACCCAGACCTACAGTTGTTCTCAATGCCATCGGGTGTTCAAAAAGTCTCAGGGCTTACATCGGCACGAGAAGATTTGTGACAACACCGTGAAACGGAAATTTTCTGGTGGTGTGTACCATAACACGCCTACTATTTTCGAAGAGCTGGCTGATGAAGGGATTGTCATACCACTACAGGACCGTTATTTTTCTTACCGAGCGTGCTATGACTTTGAAGCCATTTTGGAACCTATGGACACTTTCTCAGCCAAAACGCAGTGGACACAGCGCCATATTCCCCTGATTGTCAGCATTTCCACCAACGTTGCCGGCTATGACGCTGCACCAGTGTGTTTCGTGTCGTCGGGGGTCTCCCATGATTTGATTACCCGAATGATGGTGTATTTAGAGGAAGTCCGTGCGGTCAGTACAGAATTATTGTGTCTAAGTTCCAGGACGTACTGGACCAACTCGACGATCGTATTCCTCGTTCAGCGACGTTGAAGAGTCGGAGTCGGAGTCGGATAACATTCAGCCGCACGATGTACCTTTACCTAAGCCGTATGCGGAGAAATTGAAAGCCCGCTTCCTACAATACCTGGGCCAGTTACCCGTGCTCGGCTTCAATTCGGGACGATACGATCTCAACATGGTGAAGAAATTTCTCTACCCTTACTTGGCCCAGTCAAATATCATCAAGTCCGTCATCAAAAAGAACAATCACATGGCCGTGACCACCACATCACTCCTTTTTCTGGATGTTCGCAAGTACCTAGCTCCCAATTATAGCTATGATCAGTGGGTGAAGGCCTATGACTGTGCACAAACCAAAGGGAGGTTCCCTTACACGTATATGTCGACGCTCGACCGCTTGGAGGAAACACAGTTACCACCCCGGGACGCTTTCTCCGACGGTCTCAAGCAAGTGGAATGTTCTGAAGAAACGTACCGGCAACTACAGCAGGTATGGAACGACCAACACATGCAGAACTTGCGAGATTTCCTGGTGTATTATAACAACTTAGATGTGGTTCCATTCCTCGAAGCGGCCGAGAAAATGGCCCAACTCTTTCGTCGTGAAATGCACGTTGACATATTCAAGGAGTGCTTGTGTCTACCGGGTCTTGCGCTTCGCTATCTCTTTCAAGATTGTCCTACCTACTTTTCTCTCAGTCAACAAAAAGACGAGGACATGTATGATTGTTTGAAGCAGAACATAGTCGGTGGGCCGAGTCTTATTTTTCATCGCTACCACGAGAAGGGCGTCACAACCCTTCCAGGTGGGAAACCCTGTGACAAAATCATTGGATTTGATGCCAATGCGCTGTATCTGTGATCCCTCGCCCAGACCATGCCAAGTGGTCATTATACGCGCTGGTTGGCGGAAGGCCAACATTTCACACCTCAACCATGTCAACGTACGCCGTACAAACATCTCGCTGGCCAGTGGTTGGACTGGGAAACCATGGACGGGGTATTTCTATACGACATCAACCAACGCCACAGAGAAGCGGATAGGAGATCGCCCACTCCCCGTCGATGGGTTTGCCCTTGTACATGGAACACCGATCGTATTTCAATTTTACGGGTGTTACTGGCACGGTCACGAATGTAACTTCAGCGCTGGACGTTTCAGCGAACGGCGTGGGAAAACAGCATTAGAACTGCGGGCATAAGTGGAGGAGAATGGAGATTACGTGAAAGAGTTGGGGTACCAGCTGATCGAACTGTGTGAGTGTGAATTTCACGACATGTGCCAGGCCATATAAAACTTACGCGACTTCCTTAAAGCGCAAGAGTATCCCCTCAGTCCCCCGGCGACTCCTGACTACACCCCACATTCTCGACGCCGTCCGTACCGGGGACTTCTACGGCTTTGTACAATGCGACCTCCATGTTCCCGACAATCTGAAAGCACTAATTGACCAGCGCCCTCCCATCTTTATGAACACGCTGGTGAGTCAAGACGACATTGGAGACATCATGGGCGCCCTATGCCCGAAGAACATGAAGTACTTAAACAACCTCGTCGGATGCTGATTGGAAGTATATGTGGAGAGAAAATCTTGCTGGGTACCCCTCTACTATAGTGGTACATGGGTCACGGAGTGACGCGAGTCTACCAAGCCACTCAGTAAGCACCCAACGCCTGTTTTGCGGGAAATGCCAACACCGTAACGTCTGCCCGTCGTCAAGGAGATAAAGACCCCAGTAAGGCCATTATCGGTGAATCGTGCAAAATGACGGGTAATGGCTACTATCGAAAAACGGTGACCAACCAAGACAAGCACGCGAACGTGGATATCTGCACTACCAAACAAGCGCGCAAAAAGATCAACTCGCCACTGTTTCGGTCCGTCGACGTCATCGATGACGATACGGGTGCTAATGCCATTACATGTAATATGGAATAGGTCTTGACTTATGGACGCGGATATTCTTTGATGGACGACGGCTGAATAATGAATGACGGACCAGACGCTTGAAATTCGGAAGTTATCGGACGGAAAAACATTTAACAAAAGGAAAAGGACCTGGCGCGGTTTGATGAGGATTTGGCCCCCAGGAGGTGCGGTTTGGAGTGCCAAAATGAAATATCGCGTACGAAAGAATTTTTTTCGTTAACTTAAAGAATATTATCTTGTCGTATGTTCCGAGTAATTGTCAGGCACTAGGTCTTGGCGTTCTTGAATAATAACCCATTGAAGAAGTGTATTCGTGCAAAATCGTCTGTTTTGGGTTAAAATAACTACCTTATTTTCTCTATAAACATATGAAGCCAGTCGAGAACCAAAAGAAACTTTACAAAAAAATATTTGTTGAGTCAATACCTAGTAGTTGTCCAAAGATGATTTTGGTTCTCGACTGGCTTCATATGTAAAATTAAAACTTTATTAGATGTATTCTTTCATGTGGAGTGCTGATCATTAAATGGGATAATTCAGAATAGCACGGCTGTCGCATTGCGCGGTAGTGTAATGGATAAGAGCGTGCTATTTTTGAACTTCTTGCATGTCTTGATCGCGGGTTCGAATCCCATAAAGGGCTAACCGTATTTTTTCTTGTCATAATTTATTGTCACTCCCGTCCCCAGCTTCGATGCAGATTCAGAACACGAGAAAGAATACAGTTATTATCTACATAAATATAGTAGCCACTACTAGAAAAATAATATGGATTTTGAAGATATTATTTTTCTGTACATTTACGAATATGTATACCGTTATAAAAGTAACTCAGCATGAAAAGAACCAATTTACCTGCAAATAAAGCAAGGAATATTGTACTCAAGTGGGAGTTTATAAATGTAACTTTTATCTGAATTGTTCACAGTAAGCTCTGTATGACGCTTGAAACATAAACGATTCTGTATCAGGCTATATAAAGGTGAAATATACAATGGTATGATCGGTGCGTGCATGCTGTGACAAGCGAAGAAAAAAAGGCCAAATGCGCAAAATATTTGTTGAGCACTCAGACTGGGGTAATGATTGATTGACATGATGATTTGATTTGCAACTCATGCCGACAGAGGTTTTACAAATGGAAGAGAACGGAATGTCCGATTGATACTACGATATACCAAGCCGTCAGGTACGTCAGGCGGTGCCAAGCAAGAAGTCTCCAAAGTAATAACATTGCCAATAGTATCTTGCCCCAAAAGTCACCGACGGTGTACCCTTTGCAAGTGCAGTAGGGGTAGATTTGTGGTGATACCAGGCTCGGCTCGATTGGATTTTTTTTGCGGCAAGGTGTGTTGGTTCCCGCCGGTTGTAGATGTTGCTCCAAACATCCCGATGAAAAACAAGATGGGCAAATCGGTGGACGTAATGACACTGCGTCGACATTTCAAAGTCATGGATGCTGATGAAATCTCGACATTAGTGGAGGAATCATGTTGGTAGAAGTAGGAAGCGGAATCGACTTCGAATATGTCGCATTATTGTCGGATGATATTATGTTTTCATTGATATTGGTGGTACACGTTGTGATATAATATATACATAGCTGGTGCAAATATTAGAACTATCAACCATCGACGAATCAACTTTTTTTTTAGATTAATGAAGTTTCAATTTTTTTCGCCAGACTAATGTGACACGCTGACTGAGAACAGTGTGGCCTTACTCATGCGGCAGCGCTTGTAAGATATTTGGCAGTCCACCCACTCTCACTGAAGTCACGTGATTTGTAATGGTCGGACTGGTAAAAGTTGAAAAGGGGGCCAAAAGGCCGCAATAGCGTGCGATGTCCTTTGCATATAAGAGAAATTGCAAAGAAAAAAATCCCAGTTTTGGACAGCTGAAAAACAATACCGGCATTCAGAAGATATCTGCAGGAATATAAAAGTGTGAAAAGAAAAAGATGCGACAAAAGGAGAAAGAAGAAAGAGACAAAAACATTTGGGGATGCCTAATTATTACAGAAAATATATAGAAGAGATTTGCTACTAATTCGCGAATTTTAAACTTGTTACTGTATAAATATTTTTTTTTGTTGAAACATAAATGTGTCCAGACTTCTCTGATCTCTTTCCCACCTCAGGATAATTGAGTCCTTTGTTATCTGCCCTCTCATCTCTGTGATATCATACAGCCACTGTCGTTGCTCTCTCCAAAGTGTTTGTACTTGTTAACCCTATCTGGCCTGGGCATTTTGGGACCTGTCCAGGCCTGGGGGGGCAATGGCCCCCCCTAATTATTTTTCTTACCCCTTCAGCTAGGGGGCTGAAACTTATCACACTATACCCTTGGGTCAAGCTCTACCAGAAAATGTGAAAAAATCCGAGATGGCCGCCTTGAGGTCACAGTGACGTCATTTTCAAAAACGACATTTTTTGGGCGATTTTTCGGTCAGATTTTCCGAATTTTTTATTTTTGCAATTTCTTCGCAAAAACTGCATGATAACTTAGTAAATATTAATGTGATGTGAAATAAAATAGTTTTTGCCCACTTTTCATCGCGGAAAAGCAGAAATTGACAAAAATATCACTTTTCTGCTACCCCATGTGTCCGCCATCTTGGATTTACCTATGATCCTCTGCTCTGGGGGTCATGCAAATAGGCTAAAAATGACCCCAATATGACAAACTATAAAGTCACGGAGTTTCAGCTCTCCGTTTTTTATCGTTCCGGATATGGCGCAGAAAGTTTGGTAGGGGGGCTATAATGCCCCCCCAGGCCAGGTAGGGTTAACAGTATACAAAAACATATATACTCTATATCATTAGCACAAATACTAATTTTTCCTACAAAGTAGTCTACCATCTGCAAATTGTCCGGTAGTCAGTCAGTGAGTGAGTGAGTTCATCCGAATCCTTTCGTCGGCAAAATAAGGAGAACCGTTGACATTAGAACCTTGATTTTTTGCATGAAGGTGCATTAGGGGACTGTTACCAGCAAGTTCTCAGCTGACCTACTTTGGATAAAAATTTCTGGTGATTTTTGATGAAAATCACTGGTGATTCTGACTTGGGCTGTGCCCATCATAATATAGGCAGGATTTCAACTTGGGGCGGGGAGATTTCCAAGAGTTCAGTGCGCGTCGAGTCGAGTCCTAATGCCTACCCCCGCTTCGTAGGTCCTGTGACGTTAGTCACGCTGCCATGTTACACTGCCACAATTACTTAATTACAAGCGTCTAGTCCGTCATTCATAATCCAGCCGTCGTCCATTAGAGAATATCCGCGTCCATAATCCAAAGACCTATTCCATTTCCATATAACAGTATTAGCACCAAATTCAAAAAGACAAAAGTATACATAAACATAGGCTTGTTTCCTGCAAGAGAGAAGCGGTCAACAGTTTTCAATGATGCCGGCAAGACATCATGATGTTCCAAAATATCAAATCCGTATCGCTGATCAGTATTCTTAATCCATAATATTCGTTATAGAGTCGTCATCTAAAAATGATGTACCTCAGTCACGCTTTGATTGTGACTGTTCATATGAGTACCATGAGGATCTTGAAGTACATGGGCTCATACGGCCCCTAGCCCCGGGTTAAGCGGAATTAGACACATGTTACGAAACGTAGCCCCATAGATCTTGCACGCTACGTTCGTATTTTGCTATCAGCATGCGATATGTATCGCCAAATTTGAGAAACTTTGAGTGGAGGCGCTTGGTGGAATAGCCCTGTTTTATAAGTTTCTGCAACAATGTTTTGTGACGTTGATTAAAATCATCACATTTAACACAGGATCTAGCAAATGCTACTAAGCGAGATATGTATACGCCATATGCAGGTCCCACTGGAATATTACTATCCAGAAAGGGATAGTTTACGATGTCGAAATTGTAATCATCTGTCCTTCAAGTTGCTATTTTTCTTTGTATTAGTTATTGTTTTCATATGTTCATACATGGCAGTGTGACTAACGTCACTGGACCTACGGAATAGGGTTTGAGATAATTTAAGTGTGTACTCGAGAGATGACTTGGGGGCCCTGTGTGCTACCATGAGAGAATTTATATAGCGTCTCTAATTGACAGTGGGAACTATTAACTTTTCCAGATGTCACCGCTGGTGAGTCATTAGCGTAGCAACTATTATCGCCCTCAGTTTCTATTACCCTGGAGAATGATCAGCCCAGCAGTACAGCACGAAGTGTTCGGGGGAGAGTCCGAGAGAGCGGGGACCCCCCCCCCCCCCCTTCTCGGCATTAGGCGATTTTTCTTAAATTAGCGTAGGGAATGATGCTCTGTCAGAGCAGTTGAGAAGTAAATGTTTGTAGTCCTAAATAAGACAGGAAACTGGATAAGAAACACAAATTTGAAGTGAGAAAGGTGAAGATCAGAGATTTGTTAGAATGCAAGAATCAAGTCAGGCATCACTAGAGAGCCATTCTCCATGGATATATTTATTTGGCATTCAACTTCAAGGTACCTCATCTGAAGAGAGTACATAATAATAATCAATGAACAATAAAGCACACACGAACAAAATAAACAACTGGTTATACGTTAGTGAATTTAAAACACAACGATGATTTTATTATCGATTTCTTCAGTAATAACATATAATAGGGTCATTGTTGTGTTTAAATTTAGTAATTTCTCTCATAAAATCCAGCCATTTTTTATTTCTTTTTGCGGTAGAACATTTTTTAACTAATGACTGAACTGAAGAAATGATGCAATGTTGTATAGGCTGGATATATAAAACGTGCAGTATAATATGCCTTCAATCTCAACGAAATTCCAAGACCAGCAAATGAGTGAAAACGGATACCATTGGAATGTGTGTGGTATCGGAATGTGTGTCAACATTACAATGTAAGTTAGGCTAAAAATAGATTACTCAGGAATCTCCAGTTTAATATTGGATTCAAGTGTAGGCCTACTGTTAAACTAGCCATATTATAGATATCTCATAGTACATGTAGATCTAATAGACTGATTACGACGTACGAGCGAGCGCACACATGCATGTGTGCTTTTAATATAGATATAATTAAAATATTTTTTGGAAGCTGACGTTTTAGAACAACAACACTGAACGACCACCGAAAGCCAACAAAAGATTTACCTTCATTGGACCTCTGACGCTTCTGTGAGAAGAAGTTTTTCAAAGTTGCTTGGCGCTTCATGACATTGATTTATAAAATACATGTCAAGTGATATTCGTGGCTCGGTAAAACTTCGCAGCAGACGAAATAACAACCTCCATTCTCCGATCAAATGATTTGCTTCCTTCATGCATCGTGGCATATACAGCTCGCCTGACGCGAGATTCTGGGATTTCGGTAGCCTTCCGCAATACCACCGGCTAACAGCGACCAGCATGATCACGAGGGTTCCCGAATATTTCCAACAATTTACGGCAGATGTTCGGGAAGCATGGCGTGGACTATTAGGGAAAACATGGCGGAGCTACCTTGAAACGTATAATGCCGACATATTTTGGCAAGTACCATTAAAGTTACTGATATTTTCGAGAGCTGGGCGCATCATTTTTTTTTTTGCTTTAGTGCTGGGCGACCGAAGTTAGTCCCAGGCGCTTAAAAGTCACAGAGAAGAATACAGCCAAGGGTTCCTGATGGGCATGACAGTGCACTCGAGTCATCAATAAATAATAAAAAATTAATTATAAATCAAATTTTCATCAGAATTCGATCAGCTCAGAACTTGCTGGTAACAATGCCCTAATTACAAGCGTCTAGTCCGTCGTTCATAATCCAGCCGTCGTACATTAGAGAATATCCGCGTCCATAATCCAAAGACCTATTCCATTTTCCACATAACAGTATTAGCACCAAATTCAAAAAGACAATCATAGTATACACAAACATAGGCTTGTTTCCTGCAAGAGAGAAGCGGTCAACAGTTTTCAATGATGCCGGCAAGACATCATGATGTTCCAAAAATATCAAATCCGTATCGCTGATCAGTATTCTTAATCCATAATATTCGTTATAGAGTCGTCATCTAAAAAAAAAGATGTATCTCAGTCACGCTTTGATTGTGACTGTTCATATGAGTACCATGAGGATCTTGAAGTACATGGGTTCATACGGCCCCTAGCCCCGGGTTAAGCGGAATTAGACACAAGTTACGAAACGTAGCGCCATAGATCTTGCACGCTACGTTCGTATTTTGCTATCAGCATGCGATATGTATCGCCAAATTTGAGAAACTTTGAGTGGAGGCGCTTGATGGAATAGCCCTGTTTTATAAGTTTCTGCAACAATGTTTTGTGACGTTGATTAAAATCATCACATTTAACACAGGATCTAGCAAATGCTACTAAGCGAGATATGTATACGCCATATGCAGGTCCCACTGGAATATTACTATCCAGAAAGGGATAGTTTACGATGTCGAAATTATAATCATCTCTTTTGTCATAAAGTCGACGAGAGAGAATGCCCGCTTCATTTTTATAGAGATAGAGATCTAAATAAGATGTGCCTGTAGGGCTATCTGTAGTTTCCTTCAATCCAGTGAAGGTGGATATATATCCTTCACTGCGTCATTTATATAGCGATTATCCACAGCGAGAAGATCGTCTATATAGCGTTTGGTGAATGAGAAGGAACGGGCTTTGAATGGATCGGTTTTTGAAAGCGCCTGCATATAGTCATATTCATAAGAGAACAGATACAGGTCAGCCAACAGGGGTGCACAATTAGTACCCATTGGAATACCTATATGCTGCTGATATATTGTGTTGCCAAATTTCACATAGATATTTTTAATGAGAAATTCAAGCAACTCTATAAACAAAGAAACATCCCATGAATGATATCTCTTGTATGTAGTCGAGCTAAAGAATGCTTTATGGCTTCCGACATTAATATATCTACGATCAGTTTTCTTGAACACAGATACTATTAATGAACTTAGACGGTCAATAAGGTCCTGATGAGGGATTGTAGTATAGAGAGCCGTTCATGCCAAAAATCAAGGTTCTAATGTCAACGGTTCTCCTTATTTTGCCGACGAAAGGATTCGTATGGACTGACTCACGGACTCATTACCGGACAATTTGTGATCTGTAGCCTACTTCGTAGGAATAATTTAGCAGAAAACATTGATGTAAGTTATGATATGTGCACTATGACCAAAGACATGTTCATAATGTGCTAATCGGATAGTTAGGACAAACATTACTTTGCATCAGAGAGCGGATATTTCACCATCAGTGTGTAATTTGACCTGAATTTGGAGCCTGATGTGGTCAGTGATGAAATGTTTGGATGTGAAATAGGATACACGTTAAAGGCCACAGTTTACATATATCTATAACAATATACTGAATTGTGTGTATTGAGGCTGGCATAGCGGTGTAGATAAATGCAATAACAAATGATGCAAAATTATCATTTCCTATTTCATAAAAACAATTACGTATGGCATATCCCACCACTGTGTTATATATACAGTGAAACATACAGCCAAGGGTTCCCGATGGGCATGACAGTGTACTCGCTGAGCCATCAATAAATAATAAAAAAATAATTATAAATCAAATTTTAATCAGAATTCGGTCAACTCAGAACTTGCTGGTAACAATGCCCTAATGCATGTTCATGCCAAAAATCAAGGTTCTAATGTCAACGGTTCTCCTTATTTTGCCGACGAAAGGATTCGGATGGACTGACTGACTGACTCATTACCGGACAATTTGCGATCTGTAGCCTACTTCGCAGGAATTTATATTTCCATTTGCCCATGCTGGGAAATAAATCATCTTCGGTATTACAAAACTGACGTTATATGACAATACGCAATTTAGATGTACAGTTAAAACTTCATGCATGTGATATACCAGCAGGCAAGTTGTAACACCAATGACAGGACCAGGCGTTGAGTTGAAGCTCGCCTCCGTTGGGCAAGTCTTGGCTGGATTAGAGGAGAAAGCGCAGTTCGATTGAATAAAACTTTCAAGCTCTAATACCTCTGTATATGTCAGATGATATCATACACATTTGTTTGTCAAATCCTGAAATATAGATTGATCGCTTGTGGTCAACCATGCATGTGCAACTTCCTTGTATGTCTTGTATAACCAGCCTTGGGGAATATTTACTGCATTCTCGGTCTATCCCTGAATGTCATACGGTTCTTGTTCTTATGATAGTTATGGCACAAGTTGAACATGTTGTTGCCATGCAAACAGCATTGAAACTACTTCAGGTCTCCAAATTCACTGTTGAAAGAAAGTTTTTTCGAATCACAGAAACTGGTTGCAACTGCGTTCAATTTTGGTAGTTCGAGATACCACAAAAGGTAGCCTAATCATCCCAAAGCTGTTATTATTGAACCGTTACAGAAACTCGATGATTGGCTGCATTGTCTTCCAGTTTCCCAATGAATATCCAGGATTTCTGATTGAAATTTTGATTTGACCAATCAAATAAATTCAAACCAGAAACTAATCTGCGATTCACTGTTGTTTCTATATAAAAATGAAAGCATCCAAGGCTGCTAAAATTGTTATTTATTATTTATTTATTCATTTATTTAGTTATATATTTAGCGCTGGAAAAGATATTCAAAAAACAAAGAAATGTACCGCGAAATTCAAATAAAACATTGAGTTGATGGGCCGCGAAATCCGAATGGGAAGCGGCCCGTAAACTACAATTTCAATCAAAGCTGCTAAAAAACAGGGAAGGAATTGGTCCTGTTCAATACCGTATGTATTTCTCGTTGCATACGTGGTATGAATTTGGGAAGCGTAGCTCTAATTATTGAACAGACTTCATCAATACTGTAAAGAAAATCTAGGCAAATGAGAGTTGCATATGTGATACCAGTGGACGATGGAACAAATTTATTGAGGTGTTCAACTCCTATCACAATTGTTTGACGATCCAATGGATTCACTGTTCCCCGATAAAGAACAACACCGAAGATTAAAAATTGTATATTATCTGAACTAGAGAAGATAGCATTTTGGCAGTAAACCTACAATATTGTCGAGGTGTCCGAATCGTAGTAAACATAGTAGTCCAGAATGCATAGCAGCATTCATTCATGTTTTACGTATTCATGCACGCTGCAAGCTGCAGTCAAAGTTCAATAACATGTCCAAGAATTCTTGTCTCATATTCTCGTCTCATATTCTGGTCTCATTTTCTTGTTTCATATTCCTAAGCTCAAATTTTCTTATAAAGTAATATTTATGAGAACCCAAGGGACTCCCAACACACTCAAGATTACACGCATGCCTACCTTGTACACAGCTTCACATTTCAAGTTAAAAGCTACACTAACGTTCCGTCATTTACCTTGGCACCTTCGCATACTGAATAGAGTAAATTGTTCAAACCGGGAAACGCACGTAATGTCATATAGCCAATAAAGGATATTACCTTTTCAATGGGAGGTCTTACACCAAAGCCTTGCCATAAAGGGCAAAGATTTGGTGTAAGACTCACGAAATATAATTGACAAAGGATCTACTGCAAGTTGTATTGTCAGTCTTTTGTCCAGGATATTACCTTTTCAATGGGAGGTCTTACACCAAAGCCTTGCCCAATCAAGATAGGAGCTTGCCAACACCGTGCAGCGAGGATTTTCTTGGATGTCTGCCCGTGTAGTTTCCATATATGGCAAGTGGTGGTTGTATTGATGTTAATTTCTTTCGAGTAGCCGATCAGATTTGAATTTTTAAGAGGTCAAACATTGCACTTCTCCCAATATGAACCACGGAATATTTATAGAGCGATGACAACACCAATCCCGTATTCTGATCAAATAATGTGTCGCGTTCAGCCAAGGCAACACGTGTAGTGTTCGTCTTGGATATGCGAAGATGACCTGTAGTAGGCTGTACATCAAATAATTATTTTAAAATCACATTCTGCAATTGCACACAGCAAAAATACCCTTACGTTACTGAAAAATTCAAATTACAAACAGAGAAAACCATTGCCAACATCGAAAATTTATTTTACCTCCACTGCCTGGCCCAAACGGAAAATTATTTTGTCAACTTCAACAAGCTGTCATTATGGATACTCATGGACTGAAAACTGAACTGCCACCTTCTCCCTTCTCTCTCAAACTTTCTCTCCGGGACTGCACTATAATTTTTGGCATTGTGGTTCAGCCGATCTTAAAACATGACGTCATTTCGTCAATTCGGTGCATGTATTTCATTGGCTATCCGAGACACCGACTAGCCAAAATGAAGTCGGCATATTCCGTGACTACGACTTGTGCCATATTGACCAGTTTACAGACAAAACACAATCATTCGAAGAAAATCTCCCGATACATCAGCAGAAGTGTTGTCCAGGAAAGGAAAGTGACATATTCTTCAATATCTGCACCTAGAAACGGCTCGTTGTGAGATTAATTCAGAAAAATTATTCGAAACTAGGTGGAACTACTTCATATCGCATTCATTAAACGAAGTGACGCGGAACTTTCAGTCATTCTCTCATTTTGCGCAGAGGTGTTGTAATGCAGTGCATATTGCTTGAGTAGATGGCACCTCTGAAATTACCCATAAGCCAGTTCGATCAGCATCGCAAGAAACAGAGAAACTTCCCTGCTTAAAAATGCATTTCCGTTTTTCCTTTAAACAGTCACAATCAAAGCGTGACTGAGATACATCATTCTCTAGATAACGACTTTAGAACGATTATTATGGATTAGGAATAGTAATCAGCGATACGGATTTTATATTTTTGGAACATCATGATGTCTTGTCGGCATCATTGAAAACTGTTGACCGCTTCTCTCTTGCAGGAAACTAGCCTATGTTTATGTATACTATGATTGTCTTTTTTGAATTTGGTGCTAATACTGTTATATGGATATGGAATAGGTCTTTGGATTATGGACGCGGATACTCTTTAATGGACGACGGCTGAATTATGAATGACGGACTAGACGCTTGTATTTCCCTCCAAACAGCTTCAGAATGATCAATCTCAGTAAACTCAGATCACGGAATATTATATCTGACTGTATGCAGCGCTATATAAATCTCATGAGAATTTGAAACTACATTTGTCAGCCAATCAGGTGACTAGCTTGGTGAAACAGTTGATTTCAAAATCGCACCCACAGTAATTACACACGGTAGCACGCGGACTAATATATAAACATTATCGGAAAAAAGTATCCAAACATGGCATCATTTCCAGACAGTGTGCGTGATAAGCCATAAAGATCAAAGAGTTGACTCCCGCCGAAAAGTTTGGCTTTGTTAGGGGATAGAAAATATCAAAAGATTGTGCCGTGGGAAGGTGTCAATCATTGTCAGAGAGAAAAGGAAAGAAATTGTCCTGATGCTTATTATGGAATCTCGTAGAATATCGACGAACAGTTCGCCCGAAGTTTTCATAGCGTTTTCATAGCAATTGATCGTGACAGAGCATGTTAATGCGGCATGTTTCAGTGCATTCCACTTTCATCCTGCCAAAACTGAATCAAACAGTAAAGATTCACTTGGCCAGATTGGATTTGTTCTCGTTTCGCGGAATTATGGTTGGATTCTAGAATTTAAATTTTTTGTAAGCTTTCGTTGATTTGAATTTATCATGTTTCATCTCGCCTTCTATTGGCGCCATTTTCAGATTCTTGGAGATCTAGAGGGGATTCCCCGCGCCGGTTCGCCCGTTCAACTGGGTGCGTTCCAACTAAAGGTGGAGACATTTTGTGCAACATTATACTTGAATTAACAACAGGAATATACATGATGTTATTTATGTATTGATTACATTGATATGTATTCACTTTTGATCTATATCGGTAGCTTACAATGAGATCAATAGGTAACGCATGGCCACAAACGAATGATCACAAATGCGTACATTTTTCCTGTTTTCAAGCAATAACAGGCATACGACTATAGTGTTATACCTTATTACGTGAGGATATTACCTCAACTGATCCACTCGGGTTTGACATGCACACCTGTGAAGATGTATCCGTTGTAGACAGCTCATTTCCAGATATTACCTTTGGTGTAACAACTGATCGCTAAATCTTCAGATCTGTTTTTAGGGGAATGGTAAATAATCTGATAATCCTTAAGTATTGTCAGTCGGTTCATGGATAATCTGATCAGTCTTAATTAAGCATGGTTAGTCGGTTCCTGCATGGATAATCTGATTTACAAGCCTGAAGCATGGCCAATCGGTTCCTGGAAAATATGATAAGTATGGTCAGTCCGTTCCAGGATAGCCGTGATTGTGGTGTATCAGTTTTTTGCCGGTCTCAAAGCAGAATATTTCGAACTCATCTGTATAATATGATATCAAACGTTTGCTATGAAGCTTGAAATGTAAACCAAAATTCTTCTAATGTTTGTATGAACATTTATCATATAAACACCTAAACCGGTTTATAACATCTGAAATGAAAGATATTATAAATAGAGTTTTGAAAGTTGCACTGATAATTTGTTTTTACAGTAATGTACCGTAAACTTTAAAAAATATTGTACATTTTACAGTGAATTACTGGTAACTTTTATATGTGAAAACCAAGAGACTGAGATTACGAGAAAATTTCATAACCATATTAGTAACGATTCGAAAATAGCAATTTTCTTACATTTACATTGGATTATGTTTTGCATTTATAATGTCCACGTTTGAAGGCAAAATCATGGTGTTTATTTGACGATGTAGCGCGGAGGAACAACGCTATGCGGTTTGACGAGCACAGGTTTCAGTTTTGTAAATTGGTTAATACACGCAATGATACATTTCTAGGTGTCACCCAAGACGAATTCCAAGATGGCGAATTCTGACCCAATGACAGACAGTTGTCACAGCGAGCTGAATTACATCAGTTTATCTGACTGCACAAGAGTTGTAGCTGAACACACACCACTGCACGCAGACAAGACGTCAGATGAAGAGGAAATAGGTATGCAATATAACATATGTTGTTAAGGAGGGAGGGGGGCAGTAGTATAGAAAGGACCGCTGGACATCACTTGACCTAAAACATTAGCATATCGTGGCGTGACGTGGCGATGATGTCAAAGAGATCAAGTTCAATCCGACCTCTCCGGGAATCGCGCAGGAGCATGATATACGGCGCTGGTGGCCCGTGATATGATTGAACACACGATGGGGTGGTCGATCCGTATAGCCACGAAAAAAAGCGTGGCCGCCTGAATACATTAAGACTGCTTCATAGTAGGCAATATTACCGTGAATTCTGTATCAGGATTGTTTCGTCCTCAAGTCGGGTGATCTATAAATAGAACTGACGTAATGATCAATAAATAGAACAGGGTGTCTCCACGGGGTTTCCCCGTTCAATGTCCCGACGGAGCATGACGTCATGGGGTACCAGCAAGTCTCAATATGTTGTCTCTCGTGGTGTGAATGCATTGAAACATACACCAGTGGCTAGAATTAACATGCAAATAAGGTGTGTGTATTATGGATAGCTGGCTATAATGTCTAGTGCTGGTATTTCGAGATAAAACCGTTCACTCTCAGATTCCCAAGTGCTTCACTCATCACAGTCTATTACTTAGATTACCTTGTTTTATTTGGCTACTTATTTTTCAGACTTTCCAGACTTCCTTCGTCACGAACATGGTCCTATAAAGATTCTGTGCCAGATATTAACCTTCTTCGACAGAGACACCCAAATCCCATCAGATATTGCTAAAGCTTTTGTACAGAGATGTGGTCAGAAATGGAATAGGGATTTTGAAGAGAGCTGGAATTGTGTCTCCAGGGAACTACTTTGCTGGGACAAGGTCGTCTATCATCTACTTTCCACACCAACCGTGATGATACAGAGTGATTTGAAGAAGGACACATGTAAAAGAAAGGCACTACTTTTTGAGGCAGCTCAATTCTTAACATGTTATACTATCGACATGCTGGACAGACCGGGATACATGTGGGAAGATGTATTGCCCTTAATTCCACATTTTCTGACGCTGTTCCAGCAATTGATCCAGCTCGGGCTCCATTTCCGTTTCATCGCCCAGCTCATCTTGACATCGAAGTACAATAGACAGTATATAGCCTTCCCAGCCATCGCCAAGTTTTTGGCAAATGACGATTCATGGCAAAACAACATAGGATTTCCAGACTCTCTGGAGACACCGGAATCCTTTCACCAGTTTTATAAGGATTTCCAAAAGTTGGTGTCTTCCATGATTTATACGAATGAATACACTGGCATATCTGAGTGGGCTATCCGACAAGCTGTGGAAGGCCTTGGATTAGAAGACTCTCTTCAAATTTCTAGGAGGGCATGCCATGTCTTGCTCAAAGCCTGTCTTGACATTGACTCCTTAGTTGATACAGTAGCTCGAATAATACAGGATGAAACACCTAGGAGAATGGTGTATCCAGACAACGATCAATGTTGCCAAAGCCGATACCATCATATCATGGGTGTCTTGTTCGAGCGCAAGAATGACATCCCCCGGTCAATGGATCACCACAATATGGCTGTTCAGCTCTCCCACGGACAAAGCCACAGAGAGATGTACACCGTTTTCTATGCCGAGAGATTACTGGAGACCTCAGACCATAATGATATTGATGAAGCTATCACTATGTGCGAAGGAATCCGACGAGAGCTTCTGAGACCAGTTCGTCTACAGGCTCATCATACTACCTTCACAGTTCTGGATAGGGAACTTGAATATTTGCGTACACTGGAAGAGTGCAGTGTCAGGGAGCGACTGGAAGATGTGAATGCAGCCACAACTACACTTCAGCGAGCAAGAGAGAATCTTTCGATCTTGTACGAGAGGAACGACATTTCGCGTGACCATCTTGACGAGGAGCCACGTACAGCATACGCATTGTTAAGCTACTGCTGTTGCATTCTAGCACTTGGATACAGTTTAAGAGGACGGCTTATCGAAAGTTTGAACCAAATCAGTGAAGCTGGAAGACATATCCAGGCTGACAGAGGGAGACGAGGGAAGAAACGCTTGGCAAACATCTTTTACTACTTGGCGAGAATTCTCTTGCAGAATTTAGAAGGCCGTGATCCAGAGATATCGGAAACGCTTCGAGGATACGCCGCTAACTATTTGATAAGGGCAAAGTCTCTACACCACCCAGAACATTACAAACAAAGAATTATCGATGATATGCTAGTTCGCGCCTTTGATGCCCACGCTACATTTGCTCGCCCGGATAGGCTACAGAGGACTCGACTAAACTGGTCACTCAACATCAACATGCTTGACCAAACCATCGAGGAAGTCAAGAATTTGTTTGCTCCACCGGACTATACTAAGGACTAAAGCACATGCAGTGAATGTTATAAGAAAAGTATTGCGACGGCGCCTTGATTTGCTACTGTCAGACTTGTCTCTTCATCGCGAAGACTGCTTCCGATTATGCATAACTGTATTGACAAGGTAATCACTTAATGCTATAGGTACAGTCACAGAAATGATGATAGTATGACCTTTGCACATAAGGGTCAGCGAAAAGTTGATAATTTTGTTGATGTGCAACAATTTGATTTATTTTCACATGTACCAACTTAGTTGCAATATAGGCCACAAACCTTTGCACCTCTTAATATGTGATGTATGTTCGGGTTTACTCGTTTCTTGGAACATTTGTCTTGTAAGAGAGTAGCTTGTGTCTGTATGCATTTTTATTTTGTGCCTGGTTTAAGTTTGGCTCCACTATTTTGTCTTATGGATTACCAATATGTCTGTGGATTATGGACGCAGGTTACATAACCAAACTTTCACCAGCCATTTCCAACTGGTTTCCATCACCAGCCAGTACCGTGCAGTCCACAACTGGACAGAACTGGCAGGAAAGGTCCCCTTACAGTACTGTGCATTTAATAATGAGTTACCAGACGGTACTGCACGGTTACCATGTGGTTACTGACAGATTATTCACCTGCTGGTTACCAGAGAGTTACCGACCAGTTACCATACAGTAACTTATCTGGTAATCGTCCAGTTGCCAACTGAAAGATACATGTACTGTCAAGTTGCCCAGCGAATGGTAACCAGCGGATGCTAACTGCCCGGTTACTGCACAGTTAACCTGCTGGTAACAGGACCTTTCCTGAAAGAACCGCACAGAACTGACTGGTGATTATTTCGCTGTGTATATTTCTGGCTACTGGATGTCGGAGTTGGCGGTTGAATGATATCAGGGAGGCTCTCGTGTCTCACCCTAGATGCCTCAAATTTGTTTGTGTCCACCACTTATTGAACTTGGTACGATCAATGGGCCGACTGTATGACCCATAAATGTAGTCGGGATAATCTCTTACGCAACACGAAATTGATTTCTTTGATGTAGCCAGCATTTCCGATGCTGTTATACTTTTTATCACGACATATTTCATATTCCTACGAAGTAGGCTCTCATTTGTAAATTGTCGGGTAATGAGTGGGTGAGTGAGTGTGTGAGTGAGTCAGTCAGTCCATCCGAATCCTTTCGTCGGCAAAATAAGGAGAACCCTTGACATTAGAACCGTTATTTTTGGCATGAACTTGCATTAGGGGACTGTTACCAGCAAGTTCTAAGCTGACCTACTATTGATGAATTTGACCTACTTAAGTGACCTAGAACATTACGCTTGGACCCCCAAGTCATCTTCCTCATCCTACTTCGTATAGGTCCTGTGACGTTAGTCACGCTACTCATGTGTATATTATACATCCAAAAATTGTAGATATCATGTCTTCTATATCTACATTATTATTTATAATTATTTATAACGATTGCTATGAATAACTTCTATTATGTATTCCCTTTCATTTTTACATGCTGTGATAGTATTTTATATCTTTTTAGTGTCATGCAGGAGTCATATATCGATTTTGAATACCACATTAGATTGGCATAGCGAGTTCAAATTTCTCATTCTCTTGACTGTTTTGCATCTGTGATATTATGATTTTAGACGTCCTTTTGGCGATTACAATACTTTTATTGCATTTGCAACTCTGTGAATTATGATATCAAGTAACTTTTTTCTCTCTGTGCATATTATCTTATTATTTTTGTTGTATTTCACATTTTAACGTTGTTATTCTGTATTGTATACATGAAACTCTGATACAATGATTGCAGAAGCTCATAATAAAACTCAATAACATGAGTCTTTCTACTTCTTTTATAAGGTTTGAACACCGCGGTGAATATATTTGAGTAGATATTGATAAATTAAGGCCGTCCAGACAGATACTTCCTAATGTGATGGACGGGGGGGATTTTTTTGCTCAAGATGTGTTTTACTCAGTTCTGATGAGACCAAAAATTGTTCTCTGGAAGTATGAGTAATTATGGTAACCAAGTATCTAAGGAAAGGAACATTCCTTGATTCCAACAGGAAACCCAGTCAGTTCATGACCAGCTCACTAATTCTGAATATTAAACTACATGTAGTACATTAATTCCCAATGGGGCTCATCATGTTGCTGACAAAAAGAACATCTTGGAGACCTATATCAGGGGCGCTAACTCTGAGTTACCGCTGCCAGTGATGTCCTGTCACAAACTCTTCCTTCGCAAAACTAACATTACAACACATAAAAGGGAAGTGTTCTCGTATAATCTCTGAACATCTCATTAATCAGACTTTTCAGCAAAATTCAAAATGTCTACACTTTACAATCAATCGAAAGTCATCTAGCAAAATCACTTCATATCGAAGGTACAACCGTAATAACCATGCTATAGTAACGCGGACAGAGGCATTCAAACACCAGCTCGACTGGATCGTCTTGGATTAACTACTTCAGGGTCAAATCTGTCATCCATTCCAGTTTCCTCAAGATATGGGTTAAGAATAATCCATGCAGGATAACTTCAATCCTTTCTTCGAGGTTGTCATACTTCGGCCCCGGAGTAGGTTTTTGATTCTATGGAGTGATCCTCGAAAGCTACCCTGGTGTGATATCTGCATGACCAACACCTCTGGTATCTTCACTGCCATCTGCCGACTCAATCGTGAACAACCCATCATGTTAGTTTAAAACGTTATATACACAGGGTTCAAACTTGTCGGCTATCTTGCACCGAACCAGCTGGTGTGGACGACGATACACCTGTGTACCAACAACGTTCACAGGTGAGTCTGTCCCTTTCTTGTGCAGATTGTTCTGGCTGATGACTGCCTCCAATCGCTTTTGCGCTTGCTGTCTTACCTGCCACATGCGTTCTTGATGGCTGGAGACTCGATCACCATACAAAGCCTTCACTAGTCCAGAAGTCCTCCTCGTCAAGCTTCACTCCCAACATCTGATCGTCTGAAAGACGCACGTTGTGTCAGGAGCAAATAGTAAGGTGAGTGAAATTTAAGCCGTACGACGTCGGTTAGTTTTCCTGGGATTTCTTGCATTTACCAGGTTTACCCCATGTTGAGGCGTTTACTCCATCAGACGTCCACGATGCTCATCCATTAACATCAAATTCTTTGAGCTGATCTATCATCACAGCTCCCGAGCTAGCGTATGTAATTCCGCTTAAGCCGGTACTAGGGGCCGTGGGGATACTTCATAGTCTCCACATGAACAGCTACAATAAAAGCGCGCCTGAGATACTAAGGCCACGTCCGAGAATCCACCGAATTCTCGTGTCTGAATGTTGACGAATGCTTACCTGTAGAGTCAAATGGTTGCTTTTTATTCGCCAAACGTCGTCAGTGTTTCTCACCTCTTGCATATCGCTCCAATCCCGTACGTAGGGTGGCATTGTAGGGTGGCGTGTTCGGTGGCATTGTAGGTGAAGCAAGTGCTGTGCTATAATCCGGCCACCGGTGCCTCTGTGTTTCAGCTAAGGTTCTGAGTAAGTCATACGTGAGTCTATTGTACATCGATACCTTCCGTTACCCTCTGGGTGATATGGAGTTGTTTAGCTTTTCCTTATACGGTATAATCTGCACAGTTCAAAGATAACATCAGCCTCAAATTCCATCCCATATCAGTATAGATCTATTGGGAAACTTGGGGTATCTTGTATATCATTTACGAACAAGTACGCTCACCGTGAATCTTGCTCGCCGCAAGATGATCCACTGATCCCAGGTGTAGCTGAAGCTACTTTGAACATTGAATACCAGTCTGTGGTAACCAGGACGCTCTACAGGTCATTGCCGGCTCAATTTCAGCTGTCCACAAAGATTACTTCAAGTGGTCCAGTGGCCTCTGCACGGAGTTTATCACCGATGGCCTACTTCAGAGACCACCATCTGCCATGCATGCAGTACCTGTCAAAGGAGTGCAGTAAATGTCAAAGGACTGCTCTCAAGCCACTATTGATGGCGTCAATCTCCTGACCGAATGATTTTGTGAAATATGGGAAGGAGGAGGCCGACTAAGTTGAAATGCTTATGATTATGTCGTGGTCAGTGTATACGCCGTCTTAAGAAATCAAGAGATCAAGAAATTTAACTTCCAGTTGGCGAATGAGCACAGAACCAGTACCTATCAGCCTCTGAAATGGGGTAGTTCCTGAGACCGAACAGGCATGCGATTAAATTTGTGTTTGGATTTCAAAGCAGTCTTGTGTCCGTCACTATTTCAGATCAAGCGTGGAGAAATGAACTACGTCTTTCATGGGGTCGAGGGATACTTCTATCGTGGGCAAAGGCTACCTATCCCCGGTTACTTTATCGTCGAGCCTTTTACAATTCCCCACTCGTTTTCCTCACACTTTTTACCTCTAGATACGGGAGTGTATTTGGGACACCAGCATATCGTCCTTAGTGTGGGTCTGATGACGTATCATCTGCGTTTTACTAGAGGTGAACACGTCACTTTGTCGGGTTATAAAACCGATTAAATCCTAGTGCAAACTCTGATGTCCGTCAAAGTTTTCCAGATGTAGGCCTACCTGTTCAAATAAGCCACCAGAAGCGTCACTTTTGCTGCCAACAACCGGCCGATTCACTTCAGCTGTGATCTCTGGCTCGGTTGTCATTGAGCAGTCTTGGGTTGTAGCGAGGCGGTCCCGTGTTGATAGCCGCACATCTTCCACATGACCAGTTGACCAGGAAGGCAGCTTGTTAGTGGCTCGAAAACGACATACTCTTTTGCTGGCGTACCTGTTGATCTCACACGCACGATAGAAGAAACCGGTACCATCACCTCTTGGGTGCCGGATCCCCCGCGACGAAATTGCGTTTGACATCAATTCCAGAAAAAGAGACGGTCTGAGACAACACATTTGTGAAGACAGGGATATGGCTAACAACATAGAATTCGGGACCTTCTACTACAGTCTCTTCATAGCTACATGGATGTATTACGACTAGAATGCCAACTTCTTCAGCAACAGTGCCAGAAACTTAAATATTTGCAACAATGCAGTCAAAATAAAGTCTGAACTATGGGCTGAATTGAGCTTCAGTCAAACAGTAGGTTGTAAATGATCCCCGCTGTTTTCTGATTAGGATACGAGAGCACGCACAGCGTAGTTCCAGTCGGACACATTTCTATGCTGACTTGGGTAGTAGACTCAGCTTTGTCCCAATCAGATGCATGTACACGCTGCCTCATGCCATACAACCTCTTCCTGTACACTTTCATGTAATTACAAGCGTCTAGTCCGTCATTCATAATCCAGCCGTCGTCCATTAGAGAATATCCGCGTCCATAATCCAAAGACCTATTCCATTTTCCACATAACAGTATTAGCACCAAATTCAAAAAGACAATCATAGTATACATAAACATAGGCTTGTTTCCTGCAAGAGAGAAGCGGTCAACAGTTTTCAATGATGCCGGCAAGACATCATGATGTTCCAAAAATATCAAATCCGTATCGCTGATCAGTATTCTTAATCCATAATATTCGTTATAGAGTCGTCATCTAAAAAAAAGATGTATCTCAGTCACGCTTTGATTGTGACTGTTCATATGAGTACCATGAGGATCTTGAAGTACATGCGTTCATGTCCGGGCCGATGACTTTAGAAACAACAGCTCTCCCTACGGTCCGACTGGAAATGAATTTCTCCGGAATCCACGTGAGAGCAGGAACAGAAGTAACAGTTCAACAGGTCACAGCAGACTTGTCTTTGCACTGTACGAGTTCCTTGCCAGACCCATCAGCACATTCGTCCACGAAGGCGGCTCTCGAATTCTCGGCTCCAAAGTGAGCTCCCTCACCTGTACCTGTCATGAAAATGAAAATGGATCATGACGGTTAGTTTCTCATTGCCTTCATGAACTTTTGAATGGATGAACGCCTAACACTTCTACAAACTGTTCTGTTAAATATTCCTGCATGTTCTAGTTCATTTTCTCAGCCAAAGCATACAGCACATGCGAGTATTCAGTGAAATGTTGGATTCTGGCGAAGAACACGCTCGTCCGTTGCGGACGACTATATCTACTTCAAAATACAATTTTCAATGTTAGAAATCGCTGGAGGTTTAGGGGCCTGGTGCTTAGTCTCGTATCCTGCAGTCCTTCAGAAATAACCACAGGCCGGTAAAACAAGAGTTTTGGGGGATGTGGGCGGTGGTATTAGGGTGAAGTGTCGAAATATGGGGTCTCGATAAAGCATGGGGTTATATTTAGAGACTCCATATTTCGACACTTCACCCTAATACCACCTCCCACACACCCCAAAACTCTTGTTTTGCGGGCCTGTGGAAATAACCAAGCCGATTCCCCTTCCAAGTGCTGGATAATCACAGTCCTTGAGGTCCGCTCGACCCATAGGCCTATGTCAGGGTTGTCCCTCCCTCCGTACAGGGGTAGGTTCCCTGGATGAGGTATAATTTTGCCAAGTCCACGACTTGCAGCCAGTTTCAGCCGTAACTTCCCAACCTCTCTTCGTAGAACTTTCATTTTATCCGGTTGGTTGCCATCCTCTGTGTCTGCTCTAAAATCGAACATGCAAATCAAAAAGAGATGCGTTTATCATCATATTTCGAGAAAAAAACACTACTAACTATTGTGCTTGCATGATGACCACATCAGGGATATCCAATTATAGTCTGATTCGGGGCGCGATGCTTGGATAAATCTATCTATAAGTCTATGGCACGTGGAGTAATTCTTTTATTCAACAATAATTTCGACTAGAAGATTCATGAAATGGAAAGCGATCCTGGTGGGAACCATCTTATCATATGCTTAATAAACATTACACACCAGTGACTAGTATTTTATATGGTCCAAATGGAGACAAACCCACCATTTACTTCGTCGCAAGCACAGCGGCTTTCCCCTACCTTTTCTCTCTGGATCTAGCCGTTGAATACAACGAGGTTCGTGCAGGCCTGTAGGTCCCATAAATATCGCAGTGGCCAATCACCATTTCCCCTTTAGGCTGTCTGTGACTAAAATTTCAATTCTTTATTTGGCACGAACACACAAGCGCTCTGTGTGCCTGCGTGTTATTTGCATCGTAGCGTTGTAAGATAGTGGCCTTTGGTTAGTCTATTGAAGATCAGGAAGGTGGAGAGGCGTGACGTATATCCATGAATGATGTACCAAAGGACTCGGTACGGTAAATCAGCCAGAGGCATCGTGGATGCGTACCTCTGGAGGAACGAGAATGTATGGTGGCCGAGAGGGGCCATCGTCACTTCGCCATCGTACGTCAAAAAACAGAGCGATGGAGCGATAGAGCGATAGAGCGATGGCGATAGAGCGATAGAGCGATGGCGATAGAGCGATAGAGCGATGGCGATAGAGCGATAGAGCGATGGCGATAGAGCGATAGAGCGATGGCGATAGAGCGATAGAGCGATGGCGATAGAGCGATAGAGCTATGGCGATAGAGCGATAGAGCGATGGCGATAGAGCGATAGAGCGATGGCGATAGAGCGATAGAGCGATGGCGATAGAGCGATAGAGCGATGGCGATAGAGCGATAGAGCGATGGCGATAGAGCGATAGAGCGATGGCGATAGAGCGATAGAGCGATGGCGATAGAGCGATAGAGCGATGGCGATAGAGCGAAGTACATGACTGCGCATGTCTCATAATCATGCATATTCATACGATGATAATCGTACCTCCAACACAAGAGAGATCGCCGCTAAACTCTAGTTATTATCAGGCGGATTCATGAATATTATAGGGGCCAGCGGCATACCACAAAGATTACACAGATAACACAGAGAGATAGACCGATAAGTTTTATTGTATATGGGCTAAAATAATACACATTGGCTAAAAGATCGACATAAGAATCTAATAAATAAAACAGTGATATTCGCTGTCTGGTGAACATATACATCTGGAACATTTGAAATCAAGTTTTGTAATTAATGCTGATCAACGCTTGTAAAAAAAATCAACGTAGAATCGAAATGGAAGAGGTCACTCCGCCTCCCCCCACCCCCCCCCCACTAATATATTGGTGATCTGATTTACCCATAGTCTCGTAATTTTTCGTCAAATTCAACTTCTAACTCCTCTGATAGAAAAGACCAATTCGTCCGTCGATGCGTAAGTTGAATTATTTGAAGTTGTGGGTGCCGAACGCGGCCATTTCCGCGTGTTTATCGAAAAAGAAAGGCGGATGTCATATGAAACTGATAATTCATTAAGATTGTGCTGATCATGGCTGGACTTAACACTAAATCGCATAGAACAAATCGCATAGCACTGCTTTTTTATATATCTTATTTGGTTCTGTTAGGTAATACACATTGTACATGTACATACAATATTTTATCGTACTAAACAAAAATGGCTGTATTTGTAATTAGAAACTCATGTTATACAACAAACAGATACATCGTGATTACACCTCGATTTATCTACGCTAACAACATCATAAGAGTCTAAACAGTAAATGCAGCGATGACCAATACTGGTAAAACAAGCGCCATTCGCAGTTCTTATACTGGAAATATTTATCGGTTTCGTACGCACATTTAAAGCGCTTTGAACACTTTTCAACCAAGGGATTTTTAACTACTTTCATTTTATATATAGAAAATTTAACAATAGAAATACAGTAGTTGAGTGGCTGATTTCTGGGTTGTAAAAGACCAAGTATAACTTTTTCTGGCGAAAATATAATTGGAACAACCGCCGAAGCGAACCAATTTTCCAGTAAACTCCACCAAGGGTAGATATGTTCACATTCCCAAAAGAGATGAATAATAGTCTCTGGAACTTTGCTACAAAATGCACATAAGTTAGATATATCAGGGTAAAGTTTATGTGCAAAAATGTTGGTAGTCAATATTCGTTTAATAATTCTGTGTCGAAACCATTTATATTTCACATCTCTTTGAGACATTCCGTTCTTTGTGCAATGCGGGGGTATAGGGGGAGAGGCAAATCTTAATAAATTAATATCCTATCAACGTTCTCCAACAATTGAATATTAATAAGCGTCAATCCTTCCCCCTCCGTGTCATTAATCAAAGATCTTTTTTTTTATATATTTATAATGGCATTCCTTGAATCAACTCAGAGTCGCTTTCTTGTACAGAATTTTTCTTAGTATGCATGGCGTTGATATTCATTTTGACCGCCATGAAAATCTTGTACCGATAAATACCGTGAACACAAAGGTAGGTGTAGTCATGCGCAGTCATGTACTTCGCTCTATCGCTCTATCGCCATCGCTCTATCGCTCTATCGCCATCGCTCTATCACTCTATCGCCATCGCTCTATCGCTCTATCACTCTATCGCCATAGCTCTATCGCCATCGCTCTATCGCTCTATCGCCATCGCTCTGTCGCTCTATCGCCATCGCTCTGTCGCTCTATCGCCATCGCCATCGCTCTATCGCTCTCTATCGCTCTATCGCCATCGCTCTATCGCTCTATCGCCATCGCTCTATCGCTCTATCGCCATCGCTCTATCGCTCTATCGCTCTATCGCCATCGCTCTATCGCTCTATCGCCATCGCTCTATCGCTCTATCGCCATCGCTCTATCGCTCTATCGCCCTATGGCACGATGGCGAAGTGACGATGGCCCCTCTCGGCCACCATAAGAATGACCTTTTATAACAAACACACAAACTCATTAATTAAAAAAGCATACAATGGGTGGTGGGAAAACATGCTGGCGTAATGATAAGAATTCACGTGATCCCATAGGCCAATATTCTGATCGCAGAAACTCAAGAACCAAATATGATACCTGTGATGATTTGCTTCTCAGCCAAACTTTTATTGTAGTTGTTCATGTGGAAACCTTGAATGGCATAGCCACATGGCCCCCTAGATACATGTACAAAGAGCAGTATTAGATATAAGTAGCAGTATAGGATACAAATAAATGTAATGAAGTAATATCTCTATGAAGTCACCTGATAAACCATCTGTTGGACCAGCTCTATGAGGTCATCTGATGAGTGGTGATGAACCACGTGACCGCTAGATTGAAGAAACTACCCAAACGGGGAAAATATGAGCAGAATGCAAGTTCTTATTGAGAACACAAGTTTGTGAGGACCCGACAGCTCTTCATCCTCCACCAACTATTACATTTGCGGCCACCGGATGTAAGTATTGAACGTTTAGATACGGAAAATTGTAAACAAGTAAATACATCTCAAGCTTGAGAAATGTTGCTGCACCAAACCAATGAAAGAAACATTACATAATTCACAAGTCCAAACAGTTCCAAATCTTACTTGAAAATAATAATAATATTGACCATTATCCATCTCGTTAATAACGTCCTTTCGTTCATGGATCAGGAAAAAAACCCAAACAAACGAACTAGATGCATGAATATGTAAATAACTAATTTCAAACTCCATAATGGAGGTGATATTTTAACGGTCGAAATGAACAAAAGCTCTTCCATGAAAATCTTTTATAAAAAAGAAAAGAACATACAGGTACCTACTTTCTAACATCGATATATTTACACACTCGTTCTTGGGGTTCACGACAACTACTCAAATACCGGCATAAGTCTCTCATGTTTGACTCTGATAAAAAAATTTTAAATCTACGGTCCATCCATCATATCGTGGTAATTTCTTTATAGGCTGCATTACTCATATTTCTTCCGGATTATTACTGAAAAGTATAAAGTATAAGAGGAGATTTGTGTTTTCTAGTTTGGGGTTATCTCCCCTTGGAAAATATGTTCCATGTCGGAGCAGGGCGAGATAGCAGCGGACTAAAAGCAGTGGGCAAACTGACAACGGACAATATGGTAAGCAGACAAAATGGCACGGAGACGAAATAGCAACCAGGGGGGCAACAGATAAATGGCGATTTCAATGCATTCTATTGAGATTTTGAGGCAGGGGTATATATATAAGCACTGCGGAAAACAAAGATTTGTGTTGCACCGAAAAGAAAATATTGCATTGGCAATACAGTCCTCGTTTTAACTACCCACGCACTGTATCCAAACGGATGTTATTACTGTACAACATATTCACTTACCTAGACAACAAACATTTTGAGGAGTACTTTCTGGGCCGAGAAGACTGATTTCATACTATGCAATGCATAATTGCCATTGGTAAGAACAGGTGTCTTTCACTCTTCTGAAGTTGAATTTAGGGGAGTTATTGGCAGTGATCAGTCTAAGCACTGAACATAGTCTATTATAAGTAGGAGTAGAACACGTCTCTCGCCTCTATTGTTTTTTTTTCAAATGGAGTAAAAGTACGAACAACATTGTTAAAGGAGTACTTACCTTATTTTTGAGTGTGACTATATTTATCAACAATCGTGTTCAAAACCTTATTATATAAAACTTATGTTGATAGAATGCGAAATAAAAGAAATATTGAATATTTTGTTGCTCGCCACGGCGTGCACTGGGTGCCGCCATTTCACCACTGTGTGACGTTTTTAGATAGATAGATTTATTGCTCAGTTTTGTCCATAGGACTAAAATGCATATACATTAAGACATACATTAAAACAAATATAACATGAGTACATTAAGACAAAACAATTAAGACACTAAAACAATAGGACATTAAAAGAAACATCATACAAGAAACATAAAAACAATATGAAACCATCACAGACAATATCACAGACAATATAAACAAAGACAACAAAATACATTTGAATACATCACTGATGATTTAGCGTTCTCGTGGATGCCTTGGGTTATACTTGTGATGTCATACATGGGCTAAGACTGCTGTGCATTAAAGCATATATAAGAATATCTGGCTACTTCTTTAGTTATCACAGGATTTCTACCAGACAGCAGGAACAGGAATAACTCGTGATATGTAGGCCTGTTTAAAAGACAATCTATATAGGGGTTTACAGTAGACATTAGTGCACCCCTTTCTCCGTTGAATTTGTGACAGTTTAACAGGAAGTGTTCTTCGCTGTCAATTACCTGACATTCTTTATACAGTCTTGCTCCAACTGAATCTTTTAAGTATCTTCCACGTTCAATGTTTAACCTGTGTGCACTAATGCGCAATTGAACCATGGCAGCACGGTGTTTCTTGTTAGGGATGATGAGTATGTTCATTTCCGCTGTATAACTATTTTTAATTTGTTTGTATACTTCCAGTTTGCTAGAGTTATCTAGCTCCCCTTGCCAAATCTCAATGAAGATTTTCTTTAGCTGTTCTTTAGCAAAGACTAGAGATTTCTTTTGATTTCGACATCCCATGTTTTCCCAGATATGGGATAGGTTTAGCTGGTCGAGTAAAGTTTTTATAAATTTGACCCAGTTATTCGAGTCATATTTTTGGTTTTCATCTGTTTGTTCCAGAAATGCTTTATACAGTAGTGATGACTCAGATCCAAAAATGTGCAACAAAAAGTTAATAGAGCCAGCAAGTGCAGAAATGTATACTGGGAATCTCCCAAGTTCACCAAGTGCTCCCATGTTTACAGCTTTAGAGTGAACGCCAAGAATATTTTTGCAGAATTTTCGGTGTACGAGCTCAATATCTTTACTAGATAACAAAAGCTTATTAAGACACAATGACTCCTTCGTATAACCGATCCATATTAGATGAGCGGAAGTGGATGTATACTCATCTAAAAACGTCACAACGTCATGGAGATTTAAGGTTGATGGTGTTGGTCATGCCGATAATTCACACGAGAAGGAACCCAGTAAATTCACGGATTTCAGTAGTTCAAGTGTAATCATGAAAATGTTTACAAACTTAGAAGCATCGTCGCTCAACTCAAATCACTGGACAATTGCAGAGGACGCGCTTTTAGTTTATCGCTCAGCTTCAGATTTTGTCCAAATTGAATCGAGCAAGTCTCAGTTGAAAACCTGGGGAAGAAAATTCTTCAGTTGGCGGAGATAACCAACAGTCTCCCCCCATGGGATTTGCCGCGCCAGTTTTTTTCTAGAATTAAAACTCGGACCCAGAGTAATTCAAATGTCCGTAGTTGAAAAAGTCCCTGGATCAAGCGTTAGCCGTGGCGTCGTCCTGAATACTGACGTCATCAGTCACGTCATCCTACAGGCAACATGGCGGCGCCCACGTCGACCTCAAAGCGGAAACATGGCTTCACAAATTGTAATAAAAATAATAGGTTATCGCCCTCAACGACAGTAAAACAGTTGGTTATATTTCTTTAAGAGTCTAACCTTTGTAATAGGAACCTATATAAAATACCGTAAGTACTCCTTTAAATAAATCACGCCAATGACAACAGTACCCGAAGTGCTACCTCCCAGTCGGAGGAAAATCCTGTTCTCAGGAAAAAGCCTCTGTCAGGACAGTGGCTCACTGCAGGGCTAATGACAGGACAATGAATCTCTGCTGCTACCAGTGGAGCGAGTAGCTGAGTGGTGGAGAGTGGTCAATAAAGCTCTCCCACTGACTCAGACCATGGAGTCTATATTTTCCACGCTCAGACTAAGTTATTATGGGACATTTTGTTCACCCACTAGGCACTTCTGATAATATGTAATTCAAATTAATTGATTTGTATATATGGATTGGTGAGCATGGCAAGTTAAACGTAAAGTTTGAATTAATTTAACATTGGCCAAAGAGAACGTAAAGTTTAAATTAATTTGACATTGGCTGAAGAAATAACAAATTTATAGAAAAATAAAAATAATCTAAAAAGCAATTTGTTCTAAATTATTTGTCAAACCCAGGGTTGATTGTTAAAACTATACTCTACATTGAAATATATCCATGCAAATTCAGCATGTATGTTATACTTAGACTACAAGAGATTGTGGTAATACGTGTAATGCATACACAATGTTATAGATATAAAAAAATATTGTCTTACATTTATTTTGAAAAGTTATTTGCAAAATTATTTGGCCAATCCATTATTCATAAATTGTTAGTATTTTTAATGCATAACTGACAATCTGAATCTATCCATTCAAATGTAAATATATTATACATATAAGTTTACAAGTTTAAACCAATAATCGTTTGCAGTAATATATGTAGTATATTATATATACTTTCCTGCTTCATAATCCTATAAAACAACATCAGTATGCTTGAAATAACTCTTCGAGTCACATGTCCTACATGTGTGATTTCAAGGTCCTTTCTCAATGTTCTGTTTTGAGTGTTGGCAACATCCCGTCTGATATTAAAAATACAAATAATCTAAAAAGCTGTTTTACTTGACTGGGTTGAAGCCCTAGGACACGCTCTCTATACCGCCTATCACAGTCTGGTTGGATTGTGCCCATAACAGGGCGTCTGATGGTGTGAATTAGTAGGACCGCTACGGAGCGTTCGCTTCCGAGCGACCTAACCGTATTGACCCTCCTTCCTAAGGTCCGTAGACAGCCTCGTTCTGAACCCGGAAGTTGCTCTTGAGCCAGTGGCTGCGCTGCCGCAAGGGAATGTGATATTTCACCACCTGTTCACGAATCGTTTATTCAAGCAGAACAAGAAAGCTGTTGACAGAGACTGGTGCCTGTGGTGGGTGGTTTGTTTGTTCATAAACAAGGATAACCGAATTAGGTAATAGGTTGGGTATTTTTGGAGTTTTTGCAACAACAGCACTAGAACTACGGATCTCTTTGACAAGATTCAAGATTCCAAGATTCAATTTGTCCGTACAGACACCAGCAATGCAGCAGAGTTGAACAGCAATATAACAATATGATCATAATACTCATAATATGACTAGAAGTATATATACATATAGTGATCTAAATACTGTACGTACGCAAATCACATGACACTGATGAACATCATGATATGATGAACCATGTTGGAACAGTCCGAGACTGTCAAAATCACATGCACTGACTATTCTTTATTTTCTGATAAAATAACAACATTCACAAAATAGTTGGCGTTATCCCTCAAATAACGCACTTTAATTTTCTGCAGTAGAATTTGTGAGTTCTGATGATATAAATTGAAGGTGTAATTCTAGCCCTTTGTTGACGTGACCAGGTGGTGCTCACCGTGCATGCAGGCATGTCAAGGGCCGCAGAGTGGGGGTATGGGGCTAGGCCCCCCCCTCACCCCCCGCCCCACTTTTTGGGACGGCAATGTTATTTATCCTATCTTAGATAGCATCAGTCCAACATTCAACATGGCCGGTATAGAGTTCAGCCCCCCCCCCCCCCACTCCCTCCATTACTACTGCTCACCACCTGGTCACGTCAACGGGCTACATGTAGGTAATTCTTCAATTATGATATAAATTGATTATATAAATTTAAAGTACTTCGATAGCACACAGTAGGTGTGACTGTATGAATTGATAGTTTGATCTTCGGATCTTTCTTATCTCTACAGCATCATGGACGAACTATTGAAAACTGATGTAAATAAATGCATCAAATCATCTTACTATTCCAACACTGTCCAATGCTAACATTGATAGTTGGTTGGAAATAGTCCAGTGAGATAAAAATATTTTGTATCGGAGTTCCCATGAGTGATCTAAAACCAGGGAAGTCCTTGAATTTTAATAAACCACATTGTAATCCCAGAAGTACTGCATATTACAGCCAGGCACGAATATGCGGTACTTCTGGGATTACAAAGTGGCTTATTATACTACCAATTTCCAGGCCTTGAAAGTAATTTAGTTTCCAGATTTTTGTCTGTTGGTCCTTGATGAAGAAACATAAAAAAATATCAGTACACTTGGAGTTTAACAGGTTAGATTGAATACCTTAAATAGGGTACTATACCTAAGTTGGGGTACAGTACCTCAGTTGAGGTATAAGGCTATATCAGTTTTAGTTTTCGAATATTTATGCCGTACTTCAAACATCTGGAGGGCATGAATCAGTTTATCACATATCTGGCCTTACTATCTTGGTCATTTTTCAGCAAAGCATTATCATTAACCCTACCTGGGTGGAGGGGGGGGGGATGGGAATTTCCCCTCCCCCCCATTAGTTTTTTGCTCCTATCTCCGAAACGACAAAAAATTGAGAGCTGAAACTCCCTGACTTGGTAGATTATCATATTGGGTAATGTTTGAGCCTATTTGCATGACGTGGCTAAATTCAAAATGGCGACCATGTGGGGTACCGGAAAAGTGATGTTTTTCGTCAGATTTCTTCAAATTTAAGAAAAAAGTGGGTAAAACATATTTTATTCCATAACAGATTATTATTTACTAATTTATCATGATTTTTTTTTTTTTTAAACTAAATATTAAAAATTACAAAATTCTGACCCAATAATCGTCAAAAAAATGCTCTTTTTGAAAATGACATCATTGTGATGTCACCATGGTGGCCACTTCGGATTTTATTACATTTTGTTGTAGAGCTTGACCCAACTCTAGCCTGAGCAATAGCTAGGTGCGGTACACCCTAAATCGCCCAGGCCAGATAGGGTTAAACAGACAGACTACACATTTTAATTTCGTCTATTCTGTCACAATGAAAAATGTCTTAGATATACATGTTTAGAGATATTTCACAAACAAATTCTGACTGTATATTGTGACATTGTTCCATCTACTATCCTTGTACAAATTACTGGGGTATAACTTTAGTAAGTAGCTAATTAAATTAATTTTTATGGCAAAAAACTTACACACACTGCTAGCATGTGCACGCCTAGAAACAGTCCTCTGCTTTTCATTTCTGACACTGCCATGCTAGCAGAATGTGTGATGTGTGAGACATTTGAATTCAAACTAGTCACTCATCTACATCTCTGAAATTTACATATGTTCACTACATAAAAGCATATCTTCATATGCAGTCATTATTTGAGTGCTAGAGAGATCAAATATTTAGAGCATTTCCACAAAGTGGATGCTCTTATGTTTTCATGAGAAACGGATCCGCCGCCGCCGCCACCGCCGCGACTTTAAACATGAATATCTCTGAAACCGTTAAATATTTTCGGGTCAGACTTGGTGTACTATCTCCTTAGGCCTGGGAAATTTGTCTGGTTGTATTTCGATACCAGCTGCTCACCACTAGGTGGCATTGTAGTCAGAGCATAGGTAAACCTTTCTCTAACGATTTTGTCTGAACGGCTTGTCTGATTTCTCTGAAATTTTATTACAATGGTCTTGAAGGATAGTCAATGTGCTGAAAATGTTTTGGTGTAGCTGGCATAATTATAAGGGCAAGTTTTTTGCGTATCAAAAAAAAAAGTTTTTCGTGAAATGAAAATTCACCAATTCGCTTGGAGAAATATTTAAAAACTGTTCTATTCTAGGTTGCCAAGCATAAATATAGGATTGCCGACATGATAATTCCCTTTCAGTGCGAATCAAATTGCCATTTAAATGAAAAATCTCATTTATCTGACTTAAGGTCAAAACCTCCATAACCATTATCACGATTACAGTTTTTTCCATTAAACTTTTATATGCCATCTCCCTGAGGCTTTAGATTTCACCCGCTTGTTTTTCGTGGCATTTGGTCATCACTAGATGGCGCTATAGACATGAATGCAGGTAAACATGTGTAACATCATATCTTCTGAACAACGTGTTTGATTTTCATGAAATTTGGGTATAATGATCTTGCAAGATAGGCAAAGAACTGAAGATTTTGGTGGTGTTGGTGAATCATGGAGACGCATTTTTGCATCTCAAAATAAGATTTTGTTTTCACAAAAATGGAAATTTGCTTCTTAATCAGGGAAAAGTAATTCTATTTTGCTGAACATGAATGTAACATTCCCAGTGTTATAATTCACATCCCTTGTAGGGCCAAATGACCATTTTTTTAAATATGAAATTCTCATGACTTGAGTCCAATATCTATACATTCCCCAGGCCACATCTGAGGAGTTTGCTTCATCATGTAGGTTCGTGATATTGTTCATCATTGGGTGGAACTATAGACAGTAAACTTATTGGTGTTTCAACTGTTCATGAAGGTTGTTATTGTGAGACAGACAAAGGATTTCAAAGGACTGAAAGTTTTGGTTTTTTTGATTGATTGAAATTGAAGGCCCACCTCTCATACGGATTTTGCAGCCCATCAACTTAATGCTTGATTTATATCTCATTATACATTCTTTTTTACAATTACTAATTTTATTAACATTATGTTTTAAAAATGGATTGTAAGGACATTGGTGCTGTTAGTGCTGGCATACTCATGTGGCATAGGGTAAAGTCAGCTAAATATATCTAAATCAAGGCTACATCAACCCCGGCTTACACACATAACTAAAATGCAGTCAGAGAAAATATTCTGCCATGAGTGTCTGGTCAGTATGGAGAGAGGATTCAAGTGATCTTGAAGTCCGAGCATTTTTGTCAAATAGACATACTGTAACACTGATATTCTGCTTTACCTTTCAGGCCTTATATTATAGGACTGTATGTTGACCATTCAGGTAATAAGACCTGTAATTGTTGACTTATTGCATAATGCACTTTACATAAGTGGACTAGTAGACTTTGTGTCAACAAAGTAAACACTTCATTTCCAAAATCAGTGCTATTTCTCTCTCCATTACTGACATAGCCCTGGGCTTCCAGATTTCTGGGATGCATTCTGGCCAATTTTCAATGAATAAAATCACAAATTATCACTCAGTTAATGCACAATTTTTTGTGTTATGTGGAGGTCCCCAGAATTTATTTGAAACTCGAGATGTGAAATTGCACATACCATTGCATTTTGACAGCATAGTTACAAATGTTGATAATTATTTTTTGAACTGAAAAAGTAGAAAGATATTTGAAGTGGAACTTCTACATACCTGCTATATGGCACATCCCACCTGGGAAATTTTTACAAGTACATCTAATTGAAGTAATCCATTGGAACCACTGATGATTTTTCAATATTGAGAAGAAAAGCAACTCCGAGTAGAGATGACAAATTTCATTCTGTATAGTTCGCTATTAGTTATAGCATCTTGTAACTCCCATACGCACAGTACATGTATATATACAAAGCATAATGTGATCTTAGCCAATACACATTTATTAATAGGTAAGCCATTAAATTATGTCAATCAGATGGGACAGATATTAAAATGCTGTCATTTTCAGAAATTGTTAAGCGATAACCTGACACAGCGATCTACAAATGTTGTGATTCAGGTGATACAATACACACTCTAATTGATGAAAACAATACATAATCTGGTTATCTGGCAAGAACTAAGTAAACTGTGCACAAATGAATAATGTATGGTGATAAAGTGGGTATGTACCTACATTGAATACTTCTACATGACATGACGTTTGGATAAGACTTGTCATTTTAAGATAATATAGGTATAATTTTTTTGGCAATCCACATCAGAATTGATGGAAACCTACAAATGTTGTAACTGGCATGTTTCATAATTGTATATTCCCATGGGAGTTACAACATTTGTGGAGTGTGTATTGTAACACCTGAATCATACCATTAAAGTTCAATAATGTTCACTCTCAGACAGTCTTTAGTAACCAATAAGGGCTGTCAATCTGTACATGCATATTAACAAGAGATGGTTCAAATTATAGTTTATTTTCCTGTGAAATTGGATAGATAAAATGCATAAGAAAATTAACAAATGAATGATCCTTACTGTATGGTGTTAAATTAACTATTTTTGCCTGAATTTGCACAGGTTGAAAACAATAGCTGTTCAATTATAAAAATAGCAGGTGATGTTCAATTTGACCTGCGATCTTTCTTTGAAGAAAAAAACCCAGCAGGTCATCAAAAGTTCTCTATTTCGGACCCTGGATGGATCAGAAGCCTAATTAATGAAATTGACTGACATTCACCTGTTTTATCGAGGTCAAGTTTAGCACTTGTAAGCAATAACTTTTAAAGGAGTGAAGATGAGCTCTCCAAATTCATCATACATTGTACTTGTGCAATTGATGACTGACTAGAAGCCTATCCCATTTGACTGAACCTATTTTCTCTAGGTTATATACTTTATATTATGATATAACATGAAATATAGCTAGGCATTTTAATTGATACCACATATGCATCTGATGATGGACCTGCACTCTTTGAATATGACTGATGTTGACCTGTTTTCTCAAGGTCAAAAACTGTATGTTAAGTCACATGTTAACTGCCAACATACACTCCAAATCTAACATTGTCATCATTTTGTTGTGGCTGTGGTTGTCTTCCAGAACAATTTAGCAAATTTTGCACTTGTTCCAACAGCTTCATGCTTCAACAGTAACTTAAACCATGCTGTAGGTCAAAAGGAACTAAATCATCAGCCTATCTCCGGCCATGTTAAACAGCCTGAACTTGCTACTGCAAATTGGCATACCTGAACTTTAGTCAGGAGTCACTTACCAATGTGAATAACCACCAAGCATCTGTGATCCTCCACATCATATAGAAGCATAGCCATGACCAAATGATTCTTGACAACTTCCAACATGTACATGGGCGCCGCCATTTTGTTAACAAATCAGTCTGGCCTGCAGTCAAAACTACTTCCTGGGGCAAACTTTCTCAAGCCCAGAGACCAGACATCTGGTTTCCATAAAATTTTCGGCATTAATTAAGGACAATCTCACCTTGAAATACCTACCAACATCTAGTCTGAATTTCCACCAATCAGCAAGCTACAGTCCACTTCATCAGGGATATCCTTACCACGAACATCGAGTGGCAGCAGGAAGTGACATCATTTAGTTCATTTTTAGCCCACCATCACCAGATGGTGGGCTGTTCAAATCGCTTTTTGTCCGTCGTCCGTCCGTCGTCCGTCAGTCAGTCCGTCCGTCCGTAAACAATTCTTGTTATCGCGATTTTTCAGGAACTACCTCATGGATCTTTCTCAAATTTGGTACACAGGTTCCCCTTGGGGTCTAGTTGTGCAAGAAACCTTTTTTGGTCCGAGTCGAAAATCCAATATGGCCACCAGGCAGCCATCTTGGATTTCCCCATGAAACCTTGTTATCGCGATTGCTCAGGAACTACTGCATGGATCTTTCTCAAATTTGGTACACAGGTTCCCCTTGGGATCTAGTTGTGCAAGATACCTTTTTTGGTCCGATTCGAAAATCCAAAATGGCCACCAGGCAGCCATCTTGGATTTCCCCATGAAACCTTGTTATCGTGATTTCTCAGGAACTACTGCATGGATCTTTCTCAAATTTGGTACACAGGTTCCCCTTGGGATCTTGTTGTGCAAGAAACCTTCTTTGGTCCGATTCCGAAATCCAATATGGCCACCAGGCAGCCATCTTGGATTTCCCCATGAAACCTTGTTATCGCGATTTCTCAGGAACTACTGCATGGATCTTTCTCAAATTTGGTACACAGGTTCCCCTTGGAGTCTAGTTGTGCAAGAAACCTTTTTTGGTCTGATTCCGAAATCCAATATGTCCACCAGGCAGCCATTTTGGATTTCCTCATGAAACCTTGTTATCGCGATTTCTCAGGAACTACTGCATGGATCTTTCTCAAATTTGTTACGCAGGTTCCCCTTGGGGTCTAGTTGTGCAAGAAACCTTTTTTGGTCCGATTCCGAATTCCAATATGGCCACCAGGCCGCCATCTTGGATTCCCCCATGAAACCTTGTTATCGCGATTGCTCAGGAACTACTTCATGGATCTTTCTCAAATTTGGTACACAGGTTCCCCTTGGGGTCTAGTTGTGCAAGAAACCTTTTTTGGTCTGATTCCGAAATCCAATATGGCCACCAGGCAGCCATCTTGGATTTCCCATAAAACCTTGTTATCGTGATTTCTCAGGAACAACTGCATGGATCTTTCTCAAATTTGGTACACAGGTTCCCCTTATGGTCTAGTTGTGCAAGGTACCTTTTTCGGTCCGAATCGAAAATTCAATATGGCCACAAGGCGGCCATCTTGAATTTCCCCTTGAAACATTGTTACCGTGAATTCTTGGGAAATATTTCATGGATCTTTCTGAAATTTGGTACACAGGTCCCACATGGGGCCTTGTAGTGCAAGATACCTTTTTTGGTCCGATTCGAAAATCCAAGTTACGCTCCAAATTAATTTGGTATTCTCGAGATGTGACGTTGCATCGCAAGAGTCGGCGGATCAAACGGTGGGGCATATTCTATATATTGACTATAGAGAATATCCGTACCTTCACCTTCCATATCGAGGAGTTCAAATAATTCGGAATTAAAATGTATTTCTTCAAATTTTAAATCAGCTTTCTTTAGTCCATGCAGTAGCAAGTGAACTGCTCCACCCTTTCGTCTGCCGGCGGGTCGGCTACATGAAGGGATGTCACTCTTGTGACTCAACGTCACAACTCGACAACTGTAGACTACTGCATGTTTCGATCCTAGGGCGATAATCAGGATCCAGGCACTTTTGAAGTTTCAACATTACTGCGCGGACCGGATCCCTTCAGTATTAAGCATTGTACCATCTTACTATTTTCGAGCATGGTATCTTAAAAGAGATATCTCAAAATAGCCCAATAAACAGAACAGAATTAGCATTCAATCCTAATTATAAAATCTTAAGTATGTTTCATAGCTCATGCCAAAGTGTCAAAGAGATTGGTCTTCGCTTCCAGTACCCAATGATGACACGTGCAAAAAAATAAATAAAAAAAATACTACAAAACAAAGGCGAAGGATCCTCCGTACATGTACATTCACTTTCAGACTAACTTTGCTCATTTCTCTTGTATTATAACAACCGACATAAGTAAAGTTTCTAGAAATCTTGAAACTCCTGAAACTTAGATTATATCTTGGTGTTTTTCAGTGGCCTTTTTCGATCTTTTTCACTCAGATTCTAAATTCTGTAAACAAAATTACAAATCAATCGTCTGTTCTTAATAACAATGGACAAAAAGATCCTCTAGTCATTAGCTTACAATTATCGGACAATAGTGGGCGCCAAGATCCTTCAGGATCTCTCGTTACCTGTATCGGCTGAGTTGTTGAAACACCCTCCATTTCCTAGCTCTGACATACTGCATCACTGTCGAAATATGGGTACCATGACAGAGTGATAGATCACACAGCCAGTGAAGGTTCATGATTTACATTGAATGTCCTTGTTGCCTAAGTAATATTAGCAGCATTTTACAACAACAACAATTCACTGACTTACAGTGAAAAATTATAGTGAAAGGTATTTATTTTTTGTTGTTTGGCATTTTTATTTGCTGGCATTGTTTCAGATAGAGTACAACAGCCTAATTCATACGATCAGAAATAAAAAGGGGGTTAAAGTCTTTATGTTCAAACTTTCATAGGAAATATAAAAGTGGCAATTTGAAATTTTATTTTTATTCGATTTTTAGCCCACCATCACCAGATGGTGGGTTATTCAAATCGCTTTTCGTCCGTGGTCCGTCGTCCGTGGTCCGTCAGTCCGTCTGTCTGTCCGTAAACAATTCTTGTTATCGCGATTTCTCAGGAACTACTCTATGAATCTTTCTCAAATTTGGTACACAGGTTCCCCTTGGGATCTAGTTGTGCAAGATACATTTTTTGGTCCGATTGGAAAATCCAATATGGCCACCAGGCAGCTATCTTGGATTTCCCCATGAAACCTTGTTATCGTGATTTCTCAGGAACTACTGCATGGATCTTTCTCAAATTTGGTACACAGGTTCCCCTTGGGGTCTAGTTGTGCAAGATACCTTTGCTCCGATTCGAAAATCCAATATGGCCACCAGGCAGCCATCTTGGATTTCCCCATGAAACCTTGTTATCGCGATTTCTCAGGAACTACTTCATGAATCTTTCTCAAATTTGGTACATAGGTTCCCCATGGGGTCTAGTTGTGCAAGATACCCTTTTCGGTCCGATTCGAAAATCCAATATGGCCACCAGGCAGCCATCTTGGATTTCTCCATGAAACCTTGTTATCGTGATTTCTCAGGAACTACTTTATGGATCTTTCTCAAATTTGGTACACAGGTTCCCCTTGGGGTCTAGTTGCGCAAGATACTTTTTTTGGTCCGATTCGAAAATCCAATATGGCCACCAGGCAGCCATCTTGGATTTCCCCATGAAACCTTGTTATCGCGATTTCTCAGGAACTGCTGCATGGATCTTTCTCAAATTTGGTACACAGGTTCCCCTTGGGGTCTAGTGGTGCACGATACCTTTTCTGGTCCGATTCGAAAATCCAATATGGCCACCAGGCCGCCATCTTGGATTTCCCCATGAAACTTTGTTATTGTCATATCTCAGGAAGTACTGCATGGATCTTTCTCAAATTTGGTACACATGTTCCCCTTGGGGTCTAGTTGTGCAAGATACCTTTTTCGGTCCGAATCGAAAATCCAATATGGCCACAAGGCAGCCATCTTGGATTTCCCCATGAAAATTTATCGTCATTTCTCAGGAAGTACTGCATGGATCTTTCTCAAATTTGGCACACAGGTTCCCCTTAGGGTCTCGATATGCAAGATGCCTTTTTCGGTCCGAATCGAAAATCCAATATGGTCACCAGACGGCCATCTTAGACTTCCCCATGAGATTTTGTTATCATGATTTCTCAGGAAGTACTGCCTGGATCTTTCTCAAATGTGATACACAGGTTCCCCTTGTGGTCCAGTTGTGCAAGATACCTTTTCTGGTCCGATTCCAAAATCCAATATGTCCATCAGGCGGCCATCTTGGATTACCCCATGAAACATTGTTATTGTGATTCCTCAGGAACTACTGCATGGATCTTTGTTAAATTTCGTAGACAGGTTCTCCTTGTCGTCTAGTTGTGCAAGATACCTTTTCTGGTCCGATTCGAAAATCCAATATGGCCAACAGGCGGCCATCTTGGATTTTCCCATGCAACTTTGTTATCGTGATTTCTCAGGAAGTACTGCATGGATCTTTCTCAAATTTGGTACACAGGTTCCCTTTATGGTCTAGTTGTGCAAGATACCTTTTTTGGTCCGAATCGAAAATCCAATATGGCCACAAGGCAGCCATCTTGAATTTTCCCTTGAAACATTATCGTGAATTCTCAGGAAATATTTCATGGATCTTTCTGAAATTTGATACACACGTCCCACATGGGGCCTAGTAGTGCAAGATACTATTTTTGGTCCGATTCAAAAATCCAAGTTACGCTTCGAATTATTACGGTATTCTCGAGTTGTGACGTTGCATCACAAGAGTCGGCAGATCAAACGGTGGGGCATATTCTATATATTGACTATAGAGAATATCCATACCTTCACCCTCCATAGCAAGGAATTCAAATAATTCGGAATTAAAATGTATTTCTTCAAATTTTAAATCAGTTTTCTTTAGTCCATGCAGTAGCAAGTGAACTGCTCCACCCTTTCGTCTGCCGGCGGGTCGGCTACATGAAGGGATGTCACTCTTGTGACTCAACATCAGAACTCGACAACTGTAGACTACTGCATGTTTCTATCCAAAGGAGATAATCAGGATTCAGGCACTTTTGAAGTTTCAACAGTACTGCCCGGACCGGATCCCTTCAGTATTAAGTATTGTACCATCTTACTATTTTCGAGCATGGTATCTTAACCCTAGTCCTGTCGGCCACTTTTATGCTGGTCAACGTGTGAGTGCCAGGCTGTCAAGCAGAGTTGAACTGTTCAAAATGGGCTCAAAAAACGGCGACTTTCTGGTCATGGGAATTGATAAATAAATTGAAATTATGGATAGTATTTGATGCACGATACATCATTTTAAAACCCTGAACATACATTCAGAACATATTTGTCATTTTACAGCTTTTAGAAATATATAGGAATCGTAATTCGGCAAAAATTGTGTACCGTAAAACTCAGGTAAGAATTCTATCACGTTCAGAGTACTACCGATGGACGGTCTGTTTTGCTTCATCTCCACTTAATAACTCGCCTAAATTCTTATAGATGTCACAGTATGTATTCCTGGTTACTCGTAGCATAACGATTATTGAATATTTATTGAATATTCCAAGTAAATCGGTAAAAATCCTTTACGCGAAGTGTGGCTGCCTTCAGCGAAACCTAGCGCCATTCTGACTCCATCGAAATCGGCCAGGGCGCATGCGTAACTCGTGAATATTTTATGCTAATGAGCAGTAGGAGCAGTTTGACCAATCAGGAAGTCGGCTTATGTCAGGTGATCAGCATTTTCCCAGGTTTATTGGAGTTGAATGGAAAGGACTCGAAACACATGACCATTTCATCCAATAAAATTGACGCATTTTTACAACCTGACACGAGAAAGGTTGAGAAGAATGAAAGCAGAGTTGTTGCCCTTCAATTTGACATCTTTAACGTTGGGATTGTCTTCCGGGTTTTCGTTGGAGAAGCTCGTAAACAGGGTGCGTTTTTACGCGTTTCAACAAACTTTTCTCAATAAATGACGCTCTGTTTTAAATTTGTAGACGATCTTCACATAAATAAGTGTCTTTTTTAATAATAAACACCGAACTCACGTGAAATAATTAATGAAATAATACGTTATAGTTGGAGTAAGTCGTGTCTGGTTTGATTTTTCCACACGTGGCTCCAAATTCTTTCGAAAAACGATCAAACGTCCGACAGTTTCTCGGAACGTATATATCCGGAGGCGACACTGGGAACTTGACAGTCCAGCAACGTGTATACACGGAGTTGACAGGACAAGGGTTAAAAAAGATATCTCAAACTAGCCCAGTAAACAGAACAGAATTAGCATTCGTTCCTAATTATAAAATCTTAAGTATGTTTCATAGCTCATGCCAAAGTGTCAAAGAGATTGATCCTCGCTTCCAGTACCCAATGATGACACGTGCAAAAAAATAAATAAAAAAAAATACTACAAAACAAAGGCGAAGGATCCTCCGTACATGTACATTCACTTTCAGACTAGCTTTGCTCATTTCTCTTGTATTATAACAACCGACATAAGTACAGTTTCTAGAAATCTTGAAACTCCTGAAACTTAGATTATATCTTGGTGTTTTTCAGTGTCCTTTTTCCGATCTTTTTCGCTCAGATTCGAAATTCTGTAAACAAAATTACAAATCAATCGTTTGTTCTTAGTAACAATGGACAAAAAGATCCTCTAGTCATTAGCTTACAATTATCGGACAATGGTGGGCGCCAAGATCCTTTAGGATCTCTCGTTTAATGTCGGTGGGTCCATAAAATGCAAAATGAAGTTGGTGTTGCCTCACACTGGGTTTCGCCCATTGGTGAAGAAATCCCTTCTCCGAGGCACTTCTAACAGGGATGATTCGTGATTGCTCATCCTCCAGGGGTATGTGCCCCACCCTCTCTCATCCTAAAAAAAATTGCCACCCATAATAAGGGGTGTGCCCAAATGGGGAGATCTAAAGCCCTGTGAGTACCAAATTATGTGTTACAAAATTATCTGGGGAAATGCTCTTTGCCGGTGTTTCACACGAGCTTTCATTAAAGGCTAGGATGAAATTGATGTCTCTCAAACTCCACGAAAGTGACAAATGTTACGACATAAAACACATTTGACCACAAAAAAACTAAACTTGTTTCTACCATTCACAAGAAAATAGAAGGAATTGTCCTTCAAAAATAAACGGCATGGCATTCACTATAACTTATCACACTCTGCGCCAGGTAAGGGTGCCCAAACTAAAAGTCTAGATCAGGCCCTGGGTGGTCACCTGCAAAGCCTGCTGGTTTAACTGATACAAGGGGACTAAATCACAAGGACCAATAAAGAAATAAATATATGTCTATACAGTTAATTGATGAAGATTTAGAATTAATATTTGAATTAAACTAACACATTGTATATAGTAAATAGTACATAGAAATGTCGCTTGGTTACAATATGCTACTTTCAGTATCTTTAATTTGGCAAGGGAAGGCTTGAAATAAACAAAATTATTTAGGTGCACATTTTGCTGATGTCGGTGTGAACCCTGCTATATCAAATACATTAGGTCATTGTCACTTGATTCATTGTTTAGCATGACCGGCCCTCGCCTATATTTTCAGGACAAATGATGAAAATAGATCAGCGATATACGTTTTCGTGAGTAAAACCTACTCATTTTCATATTTGTATACAATTGGTTTGCAATTTAATAATTAATAATAAATAATCATAGCATCTAGCACGTGTATTCAAAAATTCAAGGTCATACTAAACGACCAATCAAGTGACAATGGCCTTTACCATTCTCTAAATTTACATACACAGCAGAAAATGTACATGCAATTGCATGTACCTCCCTTATGTTCAATAGATGACTGAAATTGATTGAAAACTAGTTTTAATTCAAACTGAACATGTCAAAGGAATAGAAATAATGAAGTAATTTGATGAAATTATTAGAGAAAAGATACTATCATTTATTGTCAGAATCTTGAACACTCCTGAATGTACATTCAAACTTTGACCAATAAGAAGAAACATACACATTCATCATTTTCCTTCATGTACTTTTAACAGGTCTTGTAGCAAGATGACCTGTGATACATAATTTTGGCTATGGAATATCTTGCCTCAAAATATAAACCTTCTCTTTCTACCCTATTGACAGAGGCTATTGATAGTTTAACCCTACCCTGGCCTGGAAGGGGGGGGGGGAGTTGCTTGCTCCTATCTCGGGAACAAGAAAAACTTGAGAGCTGACACTCTGTTACTTCAAGGTTTATCATATTGGGGTCATTTTGAACCTATTTGCATAACCCCCCAAGCAGAGGATCATGGTTAAATTCAAAATCGCGACCATGTGGCTACCAAAAAAGTGAATTTTTTCGTCATTTTTCTTCAAAATTCTTGCTTTTCTGCAAGGAAAAGTGGGCAAAAGCTATATTATATATACCATCAGATTATTATTTACTAATTTATCATTCAGTTTTTGCAAAGGAAACACATAAATTAAAGAAAAATCGAAATACCTGACCGAAAAATCGCCCCAAAATGCTGTGTTTGAAAATTATAACATTATGGTGGCCATCTTGGATTTTTTTTATACATTGTAGAGCTTGACCCAAAGCTATAGTGTGCTAAGTTTCATCACTCTAGCCTTAGGGATAGAAAAACTATATAGGAGGAGAGGGCATTTTCTGCCCTTCCCCAGGCTGCGGTGCTCCACAAATCGCCGAGGCCAGATTGGGTTAAGGATTGTACATGTACATGTATGGTCCTGGATCTCTGATAAGACGAAAATACATTGAGGTTAGCATGAGTACATCAAAGTCAGGATCTTTATTCTGATATTTGCAAAGAGTGTGAACTGTAAAGTCATATCCTACACGTATGTATTGTCAAGAGAGATATTATGAGGTGGTGTTTCTTTTACTACGGTATCCTTATATTTATTGTGAGGGAGATATTTATTATTATAAGGTGGGGTCTCTTTTACGAATATTTTTATCTTCTGTTTTAATCGAGATTAATGACACTTCTATTTCTGGTGTGAAAAGGAATAGGACCCAACGTCGTGATATGACTGAAATATAGTTGAAAGCGACGTTAAATCATATTCACTCACTCACTTCTATAAATTTCCCCAACCTATTCATGGAATGTGAGAGTCTGGGATATTCCCCCCCTCCCCCCCCCGGAATGCCCATGCTGGCTAAATGTAGATTGTCACACGTGACCTTATCAAACCTTAATTCTCTCTCTTTCTCACATGACTTAATATATTATTAGGAGTTCACTTTGGCGTAACCATGAAAAGGGTTTCACTTTCATTTTCACACAACCATGAAAACACCCTTGGGATTGTTGTTCATACATGTCATACCTGTCTACTGGTACCTGTGTGATGGTATATGGGATCAGTAGTCATGATTAGCTGACTATTTGGGTTGAGCTCTTCAAATATCCCTAGTATAGAAAGATACTTTTGTGTAAATGTGTGTCATGTATTTCTATAGAATATACTGGTGGATGTACATGTTACTAACCACTGAATGCTATTGAATTTGCTGGGTCACCATTGGAATTTGTACAATGTATATGATGGAGTATCTACATGTATGAAGTCTATAGTATCCTGAGGTTTTGAGTAAAGTACATGTAAATGTGTCGACTGGTAGAGGATTTTGTGAAGTAAAATGGCTTGTATTTATATACCTACATGTATATTTGTAAGAATTCTCACGTGAAATGCAGAATTTAGCCTATATGTATATTAATGAAAACTATATACATGGCTATACAGCCTACTCTTCGTTCCTGTAAGGTAAAGACTTAAGGGATGTGTGAATGTTACTTTGATAAACCTGGAACCATCCCACATGTCCCAAGCAGCAACCATTAATGTCATGGACTGGAAACTTTTTTAAAAAATGTTCAGTTTTCGATTCTCGTTGGATTTTCATTTAATGTCATTCTTTTAGATTCCAAAGCAGACCTGTGACAGATAGGGCGGATGGAGGGTTTCTGCATGGTTCCATGCTGCTTCAAAGAAGTAGCAGGAACACAACTTGGCTGGGTGGTGCTTAGTTGGTTCGTCGCGATATAGATGAAATATTGATGAAAGCGACGTTAAATTCTATTCACTCACTCACCCACTCGCTCGCTCTAGTTGGATCTCATCATAGACTGCAAGTCTTTGGTTTGTTTGGCATATTTATACTGCAGATACATGTAGCTGTCGACTGGTGAATGATGTGTCTTCGCTGATTATGTCTTTATCATAATATCTCCACATACATGCATCTGTAGTGTTATTAAACTCTGTGACATCTCCAGTTCCCTATTATGGATTGATACCTATGGGGCAGTATTTATAGTTTGAGGTAAAAATGTTAACAGCCTTTTCTTAATCCTATCTGGCCTGGGTGATTTGGGGTGTACTGCAAAGGGGGGGGGGGACAGCTATATATTTTAGCTATCCCTAAGGATAAAGTGCTGAAACTTAACACACTATATCTTTGGGTCAACCTTTACTAGAATTTTTTTTAAAAAAATCCAAGATGGCATTGATGTCATTTTCAAAACAGGTATTTTTGTTAATGATTTTTCAGTCAGATTTTTATTTATGTTTTTTTCTTCACATAAAGTACATTATAAAATAGCTTTTCCTCACAGATAAGCACAAATTTTGACAGGAATTAGTCTTTGAAGTTAAGTGACAATCATGGAATTTTGCACTGCCAATAAATAAGTTGTAGGACTCCAAACTTCACAAATGACACTCCTAAAATGTTTTTAGTCGACCAGTTAATAACTCTTTAGTGATTTTCAGACAGCAAGGCCTGCATTACGGTTTCAATACATGTACACCATGAACATTTACAAGTTCTTGTTTCCTTAGAAATGATCACATATTATGAATATACATGTATCTGACAGTAATATTGACATGATTTAATCATATATAAGCTTACATGTAATTGATCACATGTGAACACACAAGTGTTACTGTACATATGACAATCAACCTTGTGCAATGCAATAATAGTTAAGTTCCAAAATTTAAAAACAGGACATACATTTATTTTTGGATCACTTCCCTTTTCCAGTTCATGTGTTTTCTACATGTAGGCTACCAAGCTCTACCAGGCATTCATTACGTTCTGCTTTACGCCTCTCCATTTAGCGCTGTAAGGGTCTCACGGACTGTGCCGGAGTTGACCCGAGGTCATCTGTTGCCACATTGAACGAACACGTCTAACTGGGCGAATTGATATGTCACTACTCACTGATATATATTTCCGCAACATATAGTTCTAGGGTAATTTGTCAAAAAGCTGCCTTCAAACTGTGTGAAACTGGCATTTTGAAAAACATTGAATAACTGTTCCAGTGTATTTGGAGATAAATATGCATTTTGCAATCAGTAAAACAGTCAACAGTTCTTGGTTTTTACAAGAATCCTGTAAAAAATTGTGATACCCCTGAGGGGTAAATGCAGTGTAGCGCAAAGCACCCTGGGAGAGGATGGTAGGCTACTAGTGAAATGAGAACAAGACAGTGGCTGAATTGTTCAAATGAAACTCCGTGTCTTTGAGGGTACCACACTTGAATCAACCATTTAACAGAATCTCCATGATTTGTGGGGTGAGCTTCCAATTTTCTTCACAGGCCAATGAACATCCTGGGTTATTATTTGAAAATTTGAACTGTCCAATCAATGCCTTGAATGGGAACATATCCCATGATGCATCTGTTGCTTCTTCAGAAATCCATTCCACTCGTTAACTGGGCCCTGGTAGTTTTTTAAAATTGTAATTCTATTACAGGTCACCATCCTTGAAATTTATCATGCAATTCTGGGAACTTTGGAATGAAGAGATCAGGTGTGTTCAGGAATCTTTAATATAACTAGTTGAGAATTTCAGAGAGCTTATGCTTAGTAGAATATTTGCATATTTTCTATCTAAACTACATGCATTTCCTTTCTTTCTGTTTCATGAATGCCATTGCCCAAGAGTCATGAGAGTATACATTGTACATTGTATCTACGGTAATTCCCCTATAATTCATTCACAGGAAGTTCACGTTTTAACTCTGTTATTCAAACACAGAGAAAAAGTAACATTTCCATTCTTCATTCAAATTGAAGAAAACCCATGACAAAATGTGACACTTTGTTGCTGGTGCCATCAATAATATTTCCATATATAAGCCATTTTTGTTGCACTTCCGGTGATCGAATTATTAGGGGAATTACCGTACTTTGATGTGATAACTCAGAAAGTAGTAGGGTGACTCTAATTATTGAAAATTCGGAGCAGACCAATAGTAGAATCCTCATTGCTGTGAACTGAAAATTTTAAATTAAAAAGAAATACATTCTTATGGCTTGCCTGAATTTCACACGAAGCTGAATTCTACGTAAACTTGATGAGTTGCAAATGCAAGTATTTAATAGAAACGTTTGATAATGACAGCAATAACTGGTACAATGTGTTTAATTGGGCTTGGGGATAATTTCCATGTACATGAATATTTAGTATATTTTTACATGTGTTCATGTACATGTGTATGCGTTATGCATAAAAGATTTTCAACATTATATGACTACACCCTATTGAATATGCGAGTCTAGTTTCCCAACTTCTACAAGGAAATTCAGAGAACTAATTATGTATGTTTGCAACTACATGTAGGTATAACATTCTAGCGATTCCTGGTGCACAATGCCAGGCCAGGATCTTGATTGAAAAATAACTGCCAAAATACATGTAGGATGTTTAATATTTTTTTATGGTACATTGTAAAACCATGGCCCAATGTAACAATGAATTGGGCAAAATAACAAAGTAAGTATGTACTGTCTGTTTGGATAGTTTTTACAAGAGCGAGCTTATAGGAAGTGATCACTTCCTGCAAACAGCTTGAACATGGATATCTCCCATGAAGCCCATTTAGGGCTCTTGTTAACCATCTGCACAAGTCCAGGTAATCCCTAAATCCTCGCAGAGGGTTTACCTGGACCTTTTTGGTGATTCGGATGAGTTCTCGAGTAGTCGACTCGTGTCTATTACACAATCTCGTACATTTCATCCCCCGCAGTTGTTTTGAATGAGCGTGAGCGGTTTTCGCTTTGACACCCGATGTCGATTTCAGCCTAACTTCAAAGGCAGTCTGGCCGGCGATGAAATTCAAACCAGTCAAAACTCAAACCTCGATACTGATTGGCCTGATGAGCTGCTTTAGCGCGTGTATTGATTGGTTGAACCCTCGAGCTATTTATATCCAGAACTGCTATGGCTAACTAACAAAGCCAGTGTATCGATCGTAACCTATCGATTGATACACTGGCTCGCGAGGATGCTTGTTAACAGGTTAACAGTTGTAGAATAATGGTACAGGTTGTGTTGATGTCATCATCAATGTGATAACTGATAACATGGTAACCATCTCAATGTGATACGGTAAGTGATAACATGGTCACCATCAATGTGATAACTGATAATATATGGTAACTATCAATGTGATAACTGATAACACGGTCACCATCAATGTAATAACTGATAACATGGTACCATCAGTGTGATAACTGATAACATGGTAACCATCAATATGATAACTGATAACATGGTAACCATCAATGTGATAACTGATAACATGGTCACCATCAATGTGATAACTGATAACATGGTAACCATCAATGTAATAACTGATAACATGGTAACTATCAATGTGATAACTGATAACATGGTAGCCATCAATGGGATAACTGATAACATGGTCACCATCAATGTGATAACTGATAACATGGTAACCATCAATGTGAGAACTGATAACATGGTAACCATCAATGTGATAACTGATATCATGGTACCATCAGTGCGATAACTGATAACATGGTAACCAACAATGTAATAACTGATAACATGGTGACCATCAATGTGATAACTGATAACATGGTCACCATCAATGTAATAACTGATAGCATGGTAACCATCAATGTGATAACTGATAACATGGTCACCATCAATGTAATAACTGATAGCATGGTAACCATCAATGTGATAACTGATAACATGGTCACCATCAATGTAATAACTGATAACATGGTAGCCATCAATGTGATAACTGATAACATGGTCACCATCAATGTAATAACTGATAACATGGTCACCATCAATGTGATAACTGATAACATGGTTACCATCAATGTGATAGCTGATAACATGGTGACCATCAATGTAATAACTGATAACATGGTCACCATCAATGTGATAACTGATAGCATGGTACCATCAATGTGATAACTGATAACATGGTAGCCATCAATGTGATAACTGATAACATGGCACCATCAATGTGATAACTGATAACATGGTAGCCATCAATGTGATAACTGATAACATGGTAACCATCAATGTGATAACTGATAACATGTTCACCATCAATTTAATAGCTGATAACATGGTCACCATCAATGTGATAACTGACAACATGGTCACCTATTTTAGTGGTATGTTACCATAGTTACCATCAAGCATTTTGTGGGAATGATCAGGTTATCATTGACAATACTTAATTTGAGTCCTCCCCACCCTCCATCTAAAATTCATGTTGTATGTATAATTTGATGGCCCTGTGGGGCTCCGGGGTTGACTTGGTATGTTGTTGCGCACAACCAGGTCAGCGGTTGGTACTGGGTTCAATCCCAGGCCGGGTCATACCAGACTTGAAAAGTGAAACGTGTTTCTTCCTCGCTTACATTCAGTATAAAGAGGATAGAACAAGGTCTGGTTCACTCGGTGTCAGTATAATGTGACTGAATGGGATGTCATGTCTGCCTACAGCATGATATTTCAGTGGGACAGCACTATAAAATAGCAGCGTTAGATCTGCTCTGCTACACGTAGCTACCCCCGCCCCTCCCCCTCCCTTCCCAGTCGTGATATAGCTGAAAAAAATGTTGAAAGCGACATTAAACCCTATTCACTCACTCAATCAGTCATGGTAAGAATAGAGCTCAGCACCTCAGACAGCTTGTCTTAAGAGGCGACTAACTGGGTATGAAAAGGAATAGGACCCTACCCATGGGATTCCCCGGTGTGGAAAGGAATGACCAACGTGGTGATATGACTGAAATATATGTAGTTGAAAGAGATGTTAAATTTATTCACTCGGCCTGTAGTTTTATAATCTGCAAAGTTTCTAAAAGAAAACAGAATTTATGCAAACCTGAGGAGTTCAAGTCCCGAAAACGAAATTTTAACTCGGCCACCAGGTGGCGCCACCTAAAGGCAGATCGGTGCGAAAAACAATCCCTAGCGAGATCTTGAGGCGAGGTACCCATACACCAAAATTAAAAATAATCTGTTCAGTTTTTCAAAAGTTATTGTTCGGAAACAAAATTTTAACTCTGCCCCCAGGTGGTGCCACCTAAAAGCAGATCAGCACGAAAAACAATCCTAAGTGAGATCTTTAGGCGAGGTACCCACAAACCAAATTTGAAAAGAATCTGTTCAGTTATTCTAAAGTTATTGTCCGGAAACGAAATTTTAGCCTTGCCCCCAGGTGGTGCCACCTATAGACAGATCGGTGCGAAAAACAATCCCAAGCAAGATCTTGAGGTGAGGTACCCACACACCAAATTTGAAAAGAATCCGTTCAGTTTTTCTAAAGTTATTGTCCGGAAACGAAATTTTAACTTTGCCCCCAGGTGGCGCCACCTATGGACGGACGGACCCCAATACTATAGTCCCAAGACGACAAAAACAAAATTCTATGAGAGATCAATATGCAATTGTGTAATTTGGATGCTGTGTGCAGGCCTGCATGGGGAGTGTGGACTAATATGCTACAAAGCTGACAAATACCACCCAACATAATTATGTGCCTGTGGTGATGGATATATGATGAAGTGTATTTTGGCCAAGTTGTTAAATTGTATATATATATTGTGCACAGAATTGTACATATCACTAAAATGAAACTCTCTTGTGCCATGTCAATAATATATCTTGGAAAATTTGGATGGTGTCTTAACTGAAAAAATCCGAAAATCGTTTCTCATAGTTTCAAGTGAACAAAGGTAAATGTTATATACAGTGCTTCGGATTTAAGAAGCGCGAGAGCAAAAGCGCTCAATCGCGCGCCTGAATCAAAATTTAGAGGCTCTTTTTTTCGCGCTTCTTGAATTTATCGTATGGAATAATCTTTATTTACCTCTAATAACTTTCCATCAAAACGCAAGACGTTTCGATCACGAAAATCCGGAAGTGTGCGAGCTCTTCTGGCAAAGGAGTTAAACTTGGTTCGGATTTAACCGAGGACCGAAACGTCCTCGCTTATAATTGGTTAAAGTTCTACAGCTGACCAATCACAGCGGCGGATACAGCTGTGTGTGGAGGTGTCGACGGACATATTGTTGGCGCGCTCGTCTGATTTTGGGATTTGTTTGATCGTTTGTGGCCGTGAATAAGCAAAATGGCTACAAAACTTCGACCAACCGTTAGACTAGAAACATTTAAAAGGTGGTGTTCTATCGTATACGGCCGAAAACGGCATGGTACTGTAACAGATGTTTCGCGCAAACTGCGCAAAACATTGACAAAATTCTCAAAGATCGCAGAATCCGAGGAAAGGCACAGAAAGAAATAAAGGAATAACAATGAAACACATCAGGGATAACTGGTTTCGCTTACGTTTATTATCAACATTTCATACATGATTGTCAGATAATATTGATGTCACATTTCATAATGTTAAGAAGTTTGAAAATAATACTTTTCTTGCAAGAAGAATCATAAAATGAGAGTTACTAGTTACATCCCCATTCTCGTAAATAGCTCTTCTAACAGTTTTTAGAAGGGTATTTTTTAGAGGAGTGATCGCTCTTCTTGACAAAATTAGAAGAGCGATTTTTAGCTCTTCTGGATTTTTCAAATCCGAAGCACTGTATATATACATGTAGTACAGAGAAATGAAATTGTCGACATGTACTCTCCTTTTTGTGCTAGATTTTTTATTCAAATTCACACATTCATACAATTTATGTTCATCGGAATTTGTTTGACCCTTTCAGTTCTGTTGTTAACTTTGTACTCTAGGGGTGGAGGAGTTTTACTTTCAAAAGTGTTTCAACCCGGAAGTGAAGTTACCTGTACCCTGTTTGTATAGGGGGTATTTACCAATGGTGTGCTTGACCTACTTGATATTTGTCTTCAGATAAATTCAGTCATAACAGTTGAATCAATCTAATCAATGCAATAATGCTATATTAGGCCATTTTATTTTATTTTTGTTTGACAAGACGGATTTTCATTTTGTCATGATTGGAGGCTATTTTGACACTACGGACAGAGCCAGATGAGCGGAATGAATCTACCTACAGAAAGAATGAGATGAACTTCAAATGTTGAATTGAATTTTTGTTTTTCTTATCCCCTCCAGTCTTGGGGGAAAAAGTCATCCTCCCCACAGCGCATGCTCCATTTTGCAGGCTCATTTATCATCCCTGCCTCCAATAGCGGAAGTTGACCTTTACTACGTCGCTATGACGTATAGGGGAAAACCCACGTATGCACGGTCCAGTTTGAATCTGGCCGAACAACTCCTTCAGTGTTGCATATGAGCGAACTACTTCTCATATGCTCTGTCCAGATAAACAGGGAAAATAATCTCCAGATATTTCTTTTCAACGCTAGGTCAACAGAGGTATTACGCAGAATTGAAAAGTAATCGAAATGTTCGGCAAACATCTATTTTACTATATATGATGTCACTTCCGTCAATGTGCGCGAAGGCCCCGAATCCGATCCAAAAATCTGACTGGTGGCTGGGGTATTATTAGACACCCAGTAAGGTGGTTGGGAAAAATTCTGTCTTTGAAACAAAATACAAAATTGCTGTTGCCTTACTGTAAAAGTTTGACTCATTCTGATCATGTGATACTCCCTTGTATGAGTAGACACTGCTCTCTTTGAGAGTTTGAGTCGATCACTATGTTTTTTTTTATGCATACCAAGTAGGTTACATTTATATATAATATTGAGATGATTAGAAGTTAAATAATAATAATATGCTGATGTTTATTGCATCAACTTTGTTACAGAAGTATGGCAAGCATGTAAGACAAGGTATGCCTTAAATTGGATAGACAACTTAAATATAATCTAAAAATCCACAGTAGGCCTACATTGGGAGACCCGTCATTTGTACATGTACAGTACAAGCAGTGAGCCTAGTAATGTCTTGGCAGGATTCCTGATGGGGATTCTGATACAGTACAGGGCTTGAATGCGGTCAGAGGAAAAACCAAAACATGAGTGAATTCCATTGGTTACAAAAGTGTGAATGTTTTAATCGCAGCAGATGAAGAAAAACACTCTCATGACTACTAATATAATAGGCGCTGGCTATGATATTTACCGAGTGCTTCAGACATTTGTCAGAGCGAGTCTGGAAATAGGTAGCTGCCAAATTTTAAAACAACCCTGCAGATCATGTTGAACTACTCCAGCTTGAATCTCCATTTACAAAGGTAAAAAGGTCATGGTGCAGAACATTTCCCAAAATAGGGGTGACAAGTAGTTATGACAGGTGCTTATTTCCAAGCTTATTTCCAGAAAATGCATGAGAGGATTATTCCCAGCAGCATTTTTTCTCAACATGGCTTCACTCTCGCTCATATAAGAGTCGCATGCTTGTCTTTGGCTGGACAGCACAGCATTATTTTACATGTAACTGCGATTTGCACATGGGGGAATTTAAGGTTAAATATCTTGTGACATGGAGCCATTTTACTGCTGAGGCTTTCTGTTACTCTATTGAGCTTTGTTTTATTTCTTTGCAGAGATTCTTCAAGAACCAAAATGCTTTGATGGGCCTGCTCAAAAAAGCTGATGTGAGAATCCGCCACTGAAGAAATGAGACAAATCAAACCCCATCTGTTTGACCACCTGGCTATACTGTCCCAAATCATTGCTCTTCATTTCCGCTTCTTCCCGTCATGTCAGTCTCTGCCATTTTGTTTGGAGCACCACCTGTCGATACAAAGGATTATGGGAAGTGTAAATCTCTGTTGACCAATCATACATGTAGACCGAATGAGAACAGGATACAAGTACCAGATTTGAAACCCATTTCTGAAGATATCCAGGTCAGCGGTGAAAACAGAAAATACGAGAAAGTTTGCGAAAACGGAAATTTGGAATATTTTAAAGACAAGAATTATGAAAATTCAACAGATCACATGTCACTGGTTCACGATGATGATAGACCTGAAATACATGAAAACAAAACTTTAATAGTAAGTTCTGACAATTTATTAAAGCGTAATTCTGACTCTGCATGTTTTCCTGGAGTTGCCTCCCTTGAGCAAATTAATGCCACTCCACAAAGCACTGTCAATTACCGGAATTCCATACCACAAACTTCGGGAATACAGATAAATAAATCTGGTCAATCAGAAAACAGTGTTAGTTATAGCCAATCAGAAGACAATATTGTTCAATTTCGTGACGGCGGCAATCGAGTTTCACGGCGATCCGAGAATTACTCTCGTTACGTTAGCGATGCATTTCAGTTCTTGAAAGAAATGGATGATATCCCAAATATAGCTACATGTAGAAAAAACAGTGATGAGATTTGTGATAAAGCTACTGAATGTGAAACCAGGAATACAATCAATGGAACCGGAACTGACTCCACCGAGGATTTGAAATGTGCTTTGTCAAGTCCTGCACAAAGTTCTACTTCAGTTGAAATCAGTGAAAATGATAGAGAAAATGATGCTGGCTTCCAATTGGAAGAAACAAATTCAAATTCAGTTACCAGTGAGACAATCAATGATCAGTTCCGTCAGACAGAGATATCGTCAAATTCCGAGACCGACTCTTTGAAGGAACAGACTGAAACAGTATTACATGTAACAGTAGATAGTAAAAAAGAGGAGAAGAGTTTATTATTAGGAGCAGAAAAACTGAACGGAGATCAGGAGAAACAGGAACAATCTCCGGCACAGGGGACTGACGAGGGCTTTCTACAGGAAGGTGACACCACTGATCTGAAGAGAACAAAATCTCCGGTTGTAAAACGACGAAGCAAAAAGGGAAGTTTACGTAGTTTAAAACGTGAAGATTCCCTGGGGAAGTATGAACGTCAAGAGTCCGTGGAAGGGGAGACAGATTCTTCCGACGAAGACTCGGGTAATTAAGAAACTTGATTTGAGATAAAATATTATGGTGAGGTCAAAGTCTAAGCATATCTAACTGTATGTCTTGGTGTTCTCCTTTTTGACAATTCTAAAGGATATATGACATGTTTGGTCACAACGAAGTGCTGTTAGAGTGCCAAACTTGAAATATGACACGAAAGAAAACTTTCAGTTATCATTGATACTGCTATCTTGTTGCAGGCTCAGATTTATTTTGAGATACTGGGCGTTTAGGTCCTTGAATAAAAGCATCTCAAAGTAGTTTATTTGTGTGAAATCATCAATTTTGAGGTAAAACACTACAGTACCATTTTTCTCTCTGTAAACCAGTTACAGGAGATTTCATAATAGTTTATCGTTTGTGGCTGATGTGATGTTTATAAACACGCATGTTGCTCTGGCAATTAGTGTGAAGCTGAACAGTTTTGTTGTGTTTGAAGTTGCAAACTTGCAAGTTAATTTCGACTGTGACGCTGATCTCTGATTGGGTGATGGGTTTCAAACAGCCACTCAGCCAATGAGAATCATAGAAGCACACCTAATGAAATAAACAAGTTATAAGAAGTTGGCAACTTCAGATAGGAGTTGCAAAGTTACATGTGATGTTTTGATTCAGTCTGGGCATGTAATTTCTAGTCACTGAAAGATATATTGGTAAACTATTATGAAATCCTCTGAAAGAACCATAATCTTCTTTGGACAACTACTTATTTTGGTTCTGAACTCGGTTCATATAGGTTTACAGAGATCAAAAGCGATGATTTTGCACATGTAAATACACTAAATTGAGATACTGTTATTCCAAAGCCAAATACTCTGAACAAACAGCAAGATGGTGTTTTCCGTGATAACTGTATAATTAGTTTCATATGATGCATTTCATTTTTGCCACTCTTTATGTGGGCCAATGTTTCGCTGAAATGTGTTACATTTTTTGCTCATCTAAATGTACATGTAGAATTTTTTTCATGGATAATTCTCTATATATAATGGAACGACGTTTAATAAACTGTGTTCTCTACATTATCAAGCTATTTGCTATGATACATGTACAGCTCAGGAGTCAATGTGAATTATCAGAAATATTTCCTCAATCATGTTGATAGCATAATTCTAGAATGTATTTTTATTGCTGATAGATGATACTTCACTCTCTTAAGAGACTCCTCAGGGAAATTATCAGACTCGTTTGAAAAGTACGGTAATTCCCCTAAATTCAGTCACAGGAAGTTCACTTTTCAGCTCTGTTATTCAAACACAGAGAAAAAGTAACAATCCCATTCTTCATTCAAATTGAAACACAGTAAGGAAGCAATCAGAGATTGCTCAATTGCATGCCCCTCCCCCCCCCTCCCCCCACTCATTCCGCTTTAATCCGACACTGCCCCACCATTGTTTTGTTCTGTATTGGTTGGTGGAGGCCTAATTTGGATAATTATAAAAATTCTGTTTCAGTCACTTTTTTTGCCATGCCTTGCATAATACATATTCCAAGTATCGACCAACAAGTGAATACAACATTTAGATGCAAGATGGTCACCGGAGCTTTCGCCAAATCCAAAAATGTGTCCTGGTTATGAGACCTACATTCCTTGGGAGTATATTGTGGTGAAATTATGAAGCGATCATTGAACTTTGAATTTTGCACACAATTAACTCTGTTTGGGGCAATTTCATTCTTCAGGACCTATGTGGTCTGCTTTGGAATGTAGAATAACATATATGTAGTCATTTTCCCGGTCCAAATCGGTTATGGACTGAAATCCAGCCTGAACAAATAAATATATCCCACTTAGGTTTGATAAACGAAGGACCATAACTCTTAAAAATATAACTGAAAGCAGAGAAACTTCACGCTGCACCACTATGGGGCATTGACCATATCATGCAAATTTTATACTTGTCCATACAACATTAACCGAGATCCAGCCCGGACAAGTCCCAATTCACAAAGATTTGAGGAAAAAAGGGCCATGACTCTTGAAAATATATTCTTAACGTGGAGAAACTTCACGCTGCGCAATGACAGGGCACTGACCACATATCCTCCAAATTTCATACTTGTCCATACAATATTATCAGATATCCAGCCCGGACCAATTCACAAAGATTTGAAGAAGAAAGGGCCATAACTCTTGAAAATATACGCAAAACATGAAAAAACTTCACGCTGCGCAACTACAGGGCACTGATCACATATCCTGCAAATTTCATAAGTGTTCATACAATATTTACCAAGATCCAGCCCGAACAAGTCCCAATTCACAAAGATTTGAAGAAAAAAGGGCCATAACTCTTGAAAATATAAGCAAAACGCGGAGAAACTTTACGCTGCACAACTATAGGGCACTGACCACATATCCTGCAAATTTCATAATTGTCCATACAATATTAACCGAGATCCAGCCCGGACAAGTCCCAATTCACGGAGATTTCAGGAATAAAGGGCAATAACTCCTGAAAATATAAGCGAAACGGGGATAAACTTTACGCTGCACAACTGTGGGGCACTGACCACATATCATGCAAATTTCATACTTGTTCATACAATATTAGCCAAGATCCAGCCCGGACAAGTCCCATTCGATGAGATTTCAGAAAAAGGGCCATAACTCTTGAAAATTATACCGGAACTCGGAAAAAACTCTACGCTGCACAACTATGAGGCACTGATCACATTCCATGCAAGTTTCAATCCTGTTCATCAAATTAACCGAAATATTGTGCGTACAAGAAATTCGGACGGACGGACAAAGCGATCGCTATATGCCCCCCTCCCCTTAATTAGGGGGGGGGGGGCATAGAAAAGTTCTATAATGACAAAATGTGACACTTTGTAGCTGGTTCCACGAAGAATATTTCCAGCCATTTTTGCTGCACTTCCAGTGATCAAATTATTAGGGGAATTACCGTACACGAGTCTAATATAAAATGGTGGGATTATTTTTATACCCTTTTCAAAAATTAATCACTGTGATACATGTATTTACATGAATCTTGTGACCAGGAGTGTATGCAGAAAGTCATCGGAATTCTCACTGGATCCGAGTGGAAGATGACGGCACCCTGACATTACCTACGTTACCCTATACTGTCACAGAGGAGGTGGACGAAGACCCCGGTACTACTCCTGACAATACTCCCAAGGATGGTAGGAAATTTTAATCCACCTTTTCCACTTTAACTCTTAGACAAAAGTATCACTCTGGCACACCAACAGGTGCTTTTATGTGTGATTCCTAGCTTCAATTTGGGGTTCATATTTTCCCCTTCCTTCTCATGGCTACAGTATAAGAATATTTTAATCAGTGATAACTGAACTATTTTCAAATTGAAGTTGTCAAAATTTCCATAAGCTTGAGCGTTCTTTCTTGGAATAGTTACTATTCCAGGAAAGAACCATAAGATTCACTAAGTAACCTACATGTGTACTTTGATATATATTTACCATATTCACACCAGTTATCACTAGTTCAAAATATGTCTCCTGCTAGATTTAGGCAGAAGAGGGAGATTACGAGTCCTGTGCCAGCTGCACCTTCGTTGCGCCAGAGCGATTCATGTGTCTAAGAAATGAATTGGGAAGTTTTTAATTGCCGTTGTGAGAGTCATGACAGATGTGAAAAATGAGATACCAGTAAATGTCCGTGTCCATCTAAAAGTATACTTAAGAGTAACAAAGCAGACTTGTTAGTTAATTTGGTATCCCGATAATTCACAGATTTGAAATATTTATATATCAGGGTTCTGTCCATTCTGGGTGGTGATACCCAAAGCCCAGACAAATCTGTGACTTGCACAAAATTCAAGTTGTCATTTCACAATAGAGCTGCACTGATATGACAGGTGCATTGAGACAGTAGTTCACAGGGCTTCATTCACAAAGACTGTTTCCTATCTCATTAACTGAGGAAATATTTTTATTCAATGATAACTGAACCATTGTCGACCTGAAATATCATACACAATATGTAATCATAGTGATCGTGGATCCGGTAAGATCGTTTGAACCATATTTATCGTAACCTGTTATCAATAGTTATGAGTGAGTGGGTGAACGAACCGCAGTCTCAATGCACCTGTCGAGGCCATTGTCAGAGCTAGAGCTACTGTTAAAGGATTCACTTGACTTTTGTGGAAGTTGGGGATTGTCTGTGACCTTCTCTGCTGGGCAAATCAGATGTGACTAAATTTGCAAATATTTGATTGAAAACACCCAGCACACAAAAGCGTATTGATCAGAGCTCTTCAGAGAGCATAGTTACCCACCTCGACTCTGAAATTCAGTTACATCCCAGTTAGGATTTTCATGCTAAAATACAGTGTAATTTTTACATTTGGTCACTTTGATTACTTTTATACGCCCGCCCAAAAGGCGGACGTATTATGTGATGGCGGTTTCCGTCCGTCTGTCCGTCCCCCGTGTCCGGTCTATATCTGGTACAGTTTTCTATCTACAGTTCTAATTTTTGATCAGTGGATACCCTGTGGGGAGACGATGTGTCGCGTACCAAAATGAAGGTCGAGGTCAGAGGTCAAAGGTCACTGGCCTAAAAAACAGAAAATCACTGAAGTGTTCGTGTCCGGTCTATATATGTGAAGGTTTTCTATCCACAGTTGCAATTTTTTGTGAGTGGATACGCCAGGTGGAGGCGATGTGTCACGTACCAAAATTGAGGTCGAGGTCAGAGGTCAAAGTTGCCTAAAATCAGGAAATCATTGATCATTGACAGCTTTCTATCTACAGTTCTAATTATTGGTGTGTAGATGCCCTAGGGGGGAGCGATGCGTTGCATACCACCAAATGAAGACTTTAAGTGTCGCATGCCAAAAATTAGGTCAAGGTCGAAGGTCAAAGGTCACTGTGACCCCAAAATCGTGAAATTGTTAAAAATCATGATTTTTGGTGTCCATTGAGAATTACGGGTAGATGGTTTTTCATGTACCAAAATTTAGGTCAAGTTCAAAGATCAAGGTCACTGTGACCCCAAAATCAGGAAATCATTAAAAATCATGATTTTTTGTGTCCATTGATACATTGAGGGAAAACGATGTCGTGTACCAAAATTTAGGTCAAGGTCAAAGGTCAAAGTCAGTGACCCCAAAATCAAGAAATCATTAAAAGTTACATTTTCATATGCCTGTCGAAGACGAGGTCTTGTAATCCGATGTTGCGTTGGGTCCATTCATCCATTAACATTTGTTGTCCATGCGATATCTCTAGTTTCAAGATATGGATTGGTACCAAACTTTGAGTATACCTTACTCGCATGACAAAGAGGAGCCATACATTTGAGAACAATTTGTCAAAGGTCAAGGTCACAGTCC